>VZTT01014861.1:0-12907 GCA_013400855.1 Buphagus erythrorhynchus | reverse complement strand
GAATTGCCAGGCAGCATTACAGAGAGATATTCACAGCTTTTACAAAGGCATAATGACACCTCGGAACAGGCCACGTAGCTGCATTTACAGACTCCTGAATTCCTCACTTTTGTTGATTATGGCTTGTTTTTTAGCCTGTGTGTTAAACGATCAAACTGCAAGCATTCAGCAGCAACAAGGTGCTACAGTGACAGTGGGAATTTATTGACACTAAACCCATGTTATCCTCTTTCTGCCACTGATATAAACATAGTGAGAAAACATATACTTGTCCTAATGTCTGGGATTATATAAGCTCCCCTCTTACATCAGCTTTTCCACTTGTGGGTAGGCATGGGGAAATAATCCCCACTTTCTCCTCCCTGTGGTGCCAGCTCTCACAGACTCGTAGTCCAGTTTCCTCCTTGGTCCTGTCACCATCTGCCTCAGGCTTCTGCTCTCTGTGGGTTTTCTCCAGTGCTTCCTGGTTGTCATTTTTCATTGAAGGACCTTCTTTTTCTCTTTACCCCTTTGACACCAACATTCAAATTGTTCTGTGTAGCGTCTAGATACTCTGAGAGGAGGGTGCTGGGGAACTGGTCCCCTCTGTGCCAGTGCTCTCCAGGAGCTGTGAATTGAGGGCTGTATTGGTCTGCACTGATCCTGACATTATGAGCAATGTAAGGTTTAAGAGGACATTTGCTTAGAAACGCTGTTTGCAATAAGAGCATAATAGCAGAGTAGGGTAGAGCTGCAATACTCATCCTCCAGTTTACACATGGTGATGAAGAGCATCCTGGGATTGCAGAGCCACAGGCACATTTAGGCTGGAGATGATGTTGGGATATCTCTTGTCCAGCCTCCAGCTCAGAGAAAGTACAACCCTGAGATCAGACAAGGTTGCTGAGGGCTTAGGCTTCTCTTGAAAACTCCAAGGCTGGAGGTCTCACAGCCACTCTGGAGTCTTGTTCCAATGACTAAGTGTCACAGTGGAGAAAAACTTTCTTATGTCACGTTGAATCCTTCCCTGTTCCAGTTTATGGCTGTTGTGACTCATTCTCCTACTGTGCACTCCTACAGAGTCCTTTTCTGTCTTCTTAATATCCTCCAACTGGGTGCTGTTAGGTCACTCAGAGCTACATCTTCTATAGGCTGAACAAGCCCAGCACTCTTAGTATCTATTCAGTGCAAATCCTCCAGTCATCAACTGTCCTGGTAGTCTCTGCTGGACTCAGTCTGGTATATCAACACCTCTGTTCACCCCTTAAACTGCCTTCTGCCTCTCTTTCTTTAGGTGAAACCATTAGCTGAAAATGAAGAACTTTCATAGCCTGTTTTTTATCACCAGGGCAGAAAACAGACACACTGATCCAGCACAGCTGTCATCTTTTTGTGTTCTTTCTTTCCTTCCCAGAAAGTTCGTTTTCCTTTTTTTTTCCAGTGACTAAGAACATGGCACACAGGACCAGGGACAGGAGGTCAGAAGGGTTCATCCTCTTAACTTTCTCTCACCTCTCAAAATTTCTTTCATTAACACTCACCTAGTGTTTCTTAATTAGTGCCTTCTGGCTTGGAACTGCCTGCCTTGTTGCAGAAAATCTGCTCAAGCTCTTGTCTGTTGTATGATAGGAAATATCAAACACTTTACTGGGCTGTTTACAGGGCTATTTACTAGATTGACAGCTGCTCTTACACTATGGATTACATAGGGGCTGAGTGTTGTTCTCACCCTCAGGTTCTGTAGCCATCCTTGGCTTTACCTGTCCCTCCTGAGGGAACCTTCTGTGGTTCTGTATCTTATCTTCTGGTGCCTAGCCAAATGGCAAGTGCATGTCTGAGCTAAACCAGGAGAGTACAGAGAGTGAAGAAGTTATGTCAGAAACAGGAAGAGTAACCATCTGAAAAATCACCCAAAAGAGCAGTTTTCAGTGAAAAAACTGGCATGAAATCTCAGAACAGTCTGCAGATTTATTTGGGAGGGTGGATTGGTGTCCTCACTGATGTTTCAAATTTCTTATTCATTCCTCAGCTGATCTAGCAGAGTCTACTTATAAAGTCTTGAGAGAAACTGGCAGCATGGAGGTTACAAGGACTTTGAAAGGCTTTGTACCACATCTCCACTTGGGAATATGGACTGAAATCGAGGAAATGATTTCAGTGAAGACCTTCCCAAAGCACCAACAACCTCTGCCAGGGCTGGTTCCACTGTACTTGATTCTGCTTAGGTGCAGAATGTGAATTAAGTTTCTGTGGTCCAAGGACTCAGTATTATGCTAATAAGCCCAGTTTAGTCAGTAATCCCATGCCTCCAACAGGGTGTGATTTCATCATGGAGTGAGGTGAGAATATGTCTCATATTGTGTACACCCAATAGAATCCAAACCCCAGATTGTCATATAGAAAACAATGCCTTTCTTTGTGGTTAAATCATGGATTACTGGAATAAATCAGATCCGTTACAGGTTCTCTGCTGCTCTTGCTGGATTGCTGATTCATTTACAAGTGGGTGCTGGGGGAGTTAAATTGCAAGCAACCATTCATGATGATCCAGACTTCTTAAGGATTTTCAAGCTAGGGAGAAGCTGGCACTCTTTCTCCAGTCACCTTCTTCTCACATTCAGGACAGTTGCAGCTCTCACCTAAGAATGTTATGCACCTTTATGGCAAAACAGGTGTTAATGCAAGTATAATCACTGTAATTTGGATTTAATTTTCTGAGCACAAGTGCCTCCTTTCTGTCTTCCTTTTGTTTCCTGCTTGGTTGCCAGCTGTGAAAACATCTCTTTCCAGGATTGTTCTTGATGCCAGGCATGCAGCAGTGTAATGGGCTCATCCCCTGCTGGGCTGAGTCTCACCCAGCTCTCAAATGATGGTAACTATTCCTCCCAGAGAGGGGAAGAGCTGGATCAGCAGAGAGCCTGGAGAAACCACTGTGCCTTGACATTTCTGTCTGCATCTCCCAGCACTTTATGTGCAGGATCTACAGGGTTAACTGTTTCGTGGGAGAAGCAGTGGGATATTGGGGGTTGAGGCAATATTATTTCTACAAAGCAATTGCTTCCACCACTCCTCTAAGCAAGTTTAGGCATCTCATTTGTACTTGTGGAGAGGAACAACTATGGCTGTCACGTTGAGCACTCTGAAATCATCACCAGGTTCTTGTTCAGTCCTTACTAGTTCCCCCCAGACAAGCAGCCTGACAACGCATCTGAGTTTTAGGGATTTCCTCACACCAGGGTGATACCAGGAGTCAGTGCCTGGGCTCAGATCAGAATGGAAACAGAGAGCCTGGGAAGCAGTGACCCCTCTTGAAATGGTGATCTGACTATGCCATTGGAATCTGCAGCCAGAAGTGGTATCCAGATGTGACAAGATCTCTGCCATCTCTATCAAGGAGATACTTTCCTTTAAGGGTCCCCAGGAGGAATGGTGGCTGTTTGCCTGGCAGCATTGCCCCAGCCACATCCATCTGTTCCAGTTCCAGCAACACAAAGAGTAGGGCAAAGATCAGGCCATGTTTGCTGGTGTTTTGAGGCTTTCAGTGACACTGCAGTGACCGGCTTTGTGTCATTGTTCCAACTTTTAACCCAGCACTGCCAAGTCCATCACTAAACCATGTCCTTGAGTGTCAACATATCTTTTAAATACCTCCAGCATTGGTGACACCACAGCTTCCCCAGGCAGCCTCTTCCAGTTCTTGACAAGCCTTTTTGGTGAAGAATTTTTCTGTAGTGGACCTATCCACTTCATGTTAAGAATGTGCATCAATGTCAGTTAACCTCTGTCAACAGGTCCCTTCTAAGGCCTTATATCTGCAATTATTTGTCAGATAATTTATTTTGCCATCTTGGCAACTGTTTTGCTGAAACTGCCAGGTGCTGGTTAACCTTGTTCCATCTTTGGTACTCATGGGACTTACTCAGCAGTGGAGAGATTACTTTGGGAAGCTCTTGGTTTAAGGACCTTGATAACTTCTACATAATTTTCTTTCCAGCATGCCTCTATTTTGCAATACTTTGTTTCAAAGAATATCCATTCATTTCAGCAGCCAGCTGAGCAGATGGGTTTAACTGGTCTATGGCTCTGAAGTAATTACATTTTGGTACAACAGAGACACAGCAGCAAACATGTAAAATTAATTCAGGTGCAGCATGCCAGTCAGTGTCTCAAAGCAAAGAGCACTTTGGGGAGGCTACTCCTGGACACACTGAGACTGTGCTGTTGGCAGTGTGGACAATCATTAGGAATATCTCCCTCTGGTTTCCACAGATGATGTTGGATTGGCTTTTCCCATGGCCAACTCCTTCTTCAAAAAGGTACTAGTATCAGAGAGATTGATTACTGCTCCTGTCTCTCTCTCCTGGTTCTGTTATAATTAAAACAGCAATATATGCATGAAGCAATTAGATTTTAATAATGCTTTTCTAAACAGGATGTCAAGGAGCTTAGTACAACGACTTGGGCTGGAGCCAGATCAGCGTCTTAAGACTGGATTGTTGTTAAAATTGGCTGCCTCCTGCTTGAACAGCTTACATGAACACAGAGTTTAGATTTGATTTTTATTCAGAGTGTACCTCATCTTTGTCTCCAGACAGGACCCAGGAGACACCCGGTTCCTGAGAGGCAGGGTCAGAGTGAGACATGGGTAGGGACACATCACCAGCACATATAGTAATCTGGGTCTGCTGATGGGACAGGAGCATCCCCAACTCCAGCCCTGTTGCCATCCCTGTCACTGCATGCCAGGAAGCCCATACTCAGGTTCATCCTGGATTCCTTCCTGCAAAGCAGCTTTTGATCAGGTCAGGGCATATCAGCACACTGCTGACAGTGTCTCCCAGAAGGAAATGAGTGGTTCTGTGGGTGCCTGTGCCCTAGAGGAGCACTCCCTGAGGTGCTTCCCAGCATGTTACTGGAATTCTCCTGCACTGTTTTATCCTGTCTGCTTCTGGCTTGGGCCCTGCATTTGCAGTCAGATCAGTATGAATCCTGTTCTCTGCACAGCTCTTGCTCAGATCCTTGTGGATAGTCCAATGCAACTGGGTCAGTGAACATGGATGGGGAGTAACATAACATGTACACATGGATGTGTAACACAACCTCAGCATCACTGTAGGCTCAGAGAACAGATGTCTCAACAGGCAGCAACAAACATCCTGCATGGGCCAGCACTGTGCCAAGCCCATTCCAGGAGAGGACTGACACCAGCAATCCTCAGGAACTCCCAGGGCAGAGCAGTTCTGTGGTGGAACACAGCTGGGCCCTATGAGTCTGTGGGGCAGGAAGGGCTTTCTCAGCTGCTGTAACTGTGTGAAATCCCAGGGAAAAACAACAGTCTAGCTGCAGGATTTCCCATGCTTGTCCTGCGTTCAGCTCCTCACTGACCTCTTTTAAGCCCTGATTTGCATGCTGCAGCGTAACTCAGTCGTGGCTGATGCGATTTAGCGTGACGTCCCACGCTGTCCAGGCTAACAGTGTATCTGGTTCCCGGGCCTGGGAGTGTTTGCATGGCATTTATCATTTGCCTGGCTGTTTCCTGTGCAGCAGGTGGAGAGAAGCTGTGCAAGTCATTTAATCTGAGGCAAATGGGGAGACTCACTCTGAAGTAAACAGGATGCACTTCGGTGAGGATGGAGGCAAACAGAAGGAAAGGGAAAGGAGGTTGGAATGACTGACTGAGGAAGTGAACAGAAAAAGGTCTCACTTGCCTGAGCAGAGATGCTCTGGAGAGCACAGGCAGGAGAGGAGTAAGCAGGAAACATGATCTGATCCTGTTGCACTGGTTTGCAGTGCAAAGGCCTCTGCTTCAGTTTTGGGTACTGGGGTTGAGGAACATGAGGAGCAGGATAGCAGCAAGGACAATACAACCATCTGAGAGGCTGCAAGCAGGGAGATGAGAGAGGTGAGCACTCCTGAAGAGATCCTGGGCTGGCAGGGTAAGGAAGGCAGTGCTCTGAGGTAACAAGACAGCAGGAAAAGACTTAGGAAGAAGGTTTCAGTCGGCATAAGAGGGACATGCTGACAGACATCACCAAGAGAAAGGTTGGCAGCACCATTCCTGGGGGTGTCAAAAGAAATGGCTGTGTAGGTATTGGAATCAGAGTGGGACAATCCACTGCTTGGGGCCTCTTGTGCTGGGCACCCCAAGGACTGGACAAACATCTGTCAGAAGCAATTTAGGAGTAGCTGCTCCCTCCATGGAAAAGAGTGCACTAATGAACTAACCCCTCCTAGCTCTGCCCCAGGTGACTCTGTGATTTAAATGAAAAATACACAGGAAATGCATTGTTGAGATGACACAATCGTTCACGTCTGAAATATCTAGTGCAATTTCTGTGGCATCCCTGAGTTCAGTCATGGAGAGCAGGAAAGAGAAAGAGAGGAATGTGGCTTGACATTAAATTGCAGGCTGAGTTCTTTCATAAGCAGAAGAGTATCAGTCGTAATACATCTTTCATACCATTGGCATTTAATGTTATTACATATGAGGCTTCTTTGAGCAAGGACATTTATTTTTACTTCTAATAATAGCAAAATCCAGTTTCCCATGTACTTGTATTTATCCAAAATGAAGTATATTCACATCCTCCCATGCAAGTAGCAACCAGGAATATATTTCCTATGCAAATACTTCTATGAACTGTATTTAAAAAATTAAAGAAGGTGCTGTGTTAAAAGAAAAACAGCAACTGGACTTTCTTAAGGCAGTTAAAACGTGATCAAGGTGGACATGTATATGTTGGTGTATATGTATACATACATGTATATGTACAGGTGTATAGGTACGTGTATATGTAATGGTGGCCAGAGAAAAAGGCATTGAGAAAACTGGAAAAGGCATTTTAAAACTTTTAAAAATATACTGTTCATACAACTGCAAATGTTCTCTCATGAGATGCTGTGCTCTATGATATAACAGCAGTACCCAAGAGTTGCAGGAGCTGCATATTCACATCCGTGTTGGATTGCTTTTATTAAACTCTAATCCGTAACAGCTTACTGAGCTGGCATGCCAAAATGCTAAAGTAAAGCTGAAGTAATAAAAAAAAAAAAAAAGAAAGAGATGCTGAGTGATAAGGAAATGTTGCTGGGTGGCTGACTGTGTTGCCTGCCAGGAATCAAGAGCTGCAGCTTAAGAATGCTGGGGTCACCGCATTCTGCAGGGCATATCCTTGATTTTATCCCTCTGGATGGGTTGGATGTACATGTCTGTGGGTGCTGTGTGTGCCCAAGCCTTTCATGTCAGTTGCCAGCCCAAGTGAAGAAGTGCTGCAAATGTGGCCCCTCATGATGGGTGCAAGAGCTAGGGAAGCCTGGTCAGCTTTTGGATTGTCTAGGTTACACTGAGGTTTGGTGTCTGGGTGTCACTGGAATTGCAGCAATATTTGAAGTCGAGCTAGAGCACAAGGTATTGCCTGTCTAGTGGGTTTTATGGACAATCTCAATTAAAATCTCCTTCTTGTTTCCTTCCTCTTGTTTCGCTGCTTGGGTCTGAGAGATCCCACAGCTAAAACACTGGGCACTAATGTCCCCACCAGCCTTTTTATCCCATGCTATTATAATAGTGGAATGTAGGCAGACTTTGGGTACGGGGGCTTCCCAAAACATTAAAAGCTACTTAAAGTAATTGATCCCATCCCAATGAGCCAAATGGCACTGCAGGAAATCTGAATCCAGTAGGGCTAGATCCAGGATTTGAGTGGGTAATGCACTGCCTGTCCTCAGAGTGAGGTGAAGGAAAGGGCATCCCATCCCCTCTATCCTTATCCCAATGATGGTTTGCACCACCAGGACTCCTTAGGCTTGAGGAAAAAGCTTTTAGGGGTTTTATTCCACTCTGACTCCTTCAGGAGGTCTCAGTGTGCCAGGACAGGGTAATTGCCTTGCATTGTGAGCACACAGTGGTTTTTTTCAGTGCTTAGTACAAATCACTTAAGTGATATGACTGAAAATCTTTTCCATGTACCTTGTGAAGAGTTTGTTTTCTCACCAGGCTGTTCTATTTGAATAGAGCCTAGAGATGTTGGCTAATCTCAGTGACTAAGGCTGATGACACCCAAAAGAAAGCTGTTCTTCATGTCACCCAGAGCTCACAGTTAGAGCATAGCCAAATTGTCCTCAAGGCTGACAAAACACAGTGTGACCTCTTGGGACCCTGTTGCTGGTGTTTCCTAATCACAGGATCTGTGCAAGGCAGATTTAAGGGCGTTGGCTCATTTCAGACCCATAATGGCTTAAGATGACTTAAAAAATTTTCCTTCTCTTTAAAGCTATTTATTTGGTGATTCATGAGCTGAGGGCCATGACAACATCCCTCTTTTGAACTTGTGTCAGACAATGGAAAAGACAGAGTACCCACAATTTTAAATGGTTTTAGTGGGTTTCTGCAGCTGGTACAGGGATAAATTCAGGAGGTAAAAAGTCATTGTAATGCTCAGTTCAGAGGAGTTGTGGAGATTACCATGAGACAAATCTGCACTCAGCTTGGCCTTGTTCACTGAAGTTTTCATGTTAAATATGGTCTTTTTATAGCTAAATTTAGGTGCCTAAATTAGTGGTCTGTAAGAGACATTGCTCGAGGCTCTGCAGTTAGCAGGAACAGGGAATATTCTTCAGGGAACAGCTCCTGCTGTGTGCACAACTGCTTGGCCAGAGGATGCTGCAGTGGGGGTGAGCAAGGAGGTGGAGTCCCATCCAGCCCCTGGCTGAGCAGACACAGAGCTGTGACAATTCCCACAAGTTGTGCTCCCTGAAGGCCATGGATTTGACCAGGCTATTAGCTCTCTGCTGCTGCAGAGCCCATCCATTCCATCAGGCATTCCCTCCCCTCTCCCATGGATGTTTGTGAACCAGCCAGCTCTGTGGTGTGCTGTGGGCAGCTACCCACTATTTAGGGACAAGTGACTCCTGCCCACATGCCCTGCGCAATTCCTTCTGGTTTATTTCCAGTGGCAATCCCATCCGCTTCCAGGTCTGATCCAATTGTGTTTGCCCTTCCTGCCTGTTGGATGTCCTGACCTTTGCTCCCACGCCTTTCCTGGCAGATGTGTGCTGCTGAGCCACAGGCTGGTCCCAGCACTGGGACTTAGCCAGTTTAAATGGGGACTTCCAACAAGCAAAGGCAGATCAGCTGGGACCCTGAGACCCGTGTACCCTGCTGTGCTTTGGCATGGGCCAGTGCAGATTCCAGGCAAGGTCTCTGAATCAGGTTGTGAGCTTGAGTAAGGTGGGGGTTGCCCTGAACTGCACAGGTTGTACCTGAAACTGGAGGTAAGAGCATCCTTGAGGCCAGTGGTACTGTGTGGCTGCTGTCACCTGAATGACCCAGCCATCCCCTGGGCTTTTCTGCTGGTTTCATTCCCTGCAAAAATGTTTACTATGCCATTTATTTCCAAACAGTAATGGAATTAGCCTAAATCCTTATCTCCAGGCTGTCAGCTAGTCCTTCTGTGGGCCAGGAACGATGCTGTCAGATCAGGCTGTGAGTGGCCACAGTGCTCTCTGTGGTTAAAAAGCATGTTGCTGTTGCATGTAAATGGACTTCTTGAGAGCCCAGAAGTGGTCCTGGCAGACATTATCCCCAGCACAGCATAACCCAGCTTCATATGACAGCACTGGTTTGCAATAGGACCATGATGAGGTAGATCTGGGAGGCTTCAGGGCTGCAGCTCATATCATGTTCCCATTGATCCTATTAATGTTTGGTTAGTGGCCCAGGGAGATGATGAGGAAAATTTTCCTGTGTTCATGATGGAGTTTGGTTTTCTTTGGTCTTCCTGACAGAAATGCTTCAGGGAAGCTTAATCTTTGATTTCATTTGTTCAGTTCACCAGACCAGTCACTAGTGTGTTTTGATAATGGAGGAGCCCGTACTCTGGAGCTATCACCTTAACCTGAGCAGAAGAAACAAGAAAAGGTCGTCTCCTAAAGAAATACACCTCTGAACAGCTGGCAGGCTGTGTGTCCCTTCCCACTGAAGATAATGAGAATAAGCAGTTTTAGGTGTCTTCTTGAAGCTTCTCACCCCCTTCAAAACAACTCTGTAAAAGTTTAAATCTTTGTTCATGGGAAGCCAGTTCTTAGGTCACTGGGCTGCTTCATAAAATGTCTAGATCCTGTTCCAGCATGACTGTATCCAGAAATCCCATCATGTAAGGAATGACGTTAGTGTCATGACAACAGCAGGACAAGAGACAGGCCTGTGCCCCTTAGCCAAGGCTCAGTAGGGTAGAGAGTCACCTCTGCTCTCAAGGAAGTTGTGGGGACTTTATGTTCATGTCAGCATGGTTGACTTCCTCGCTGCTTTAAAACATAAACATGTTTGGCCTTGTTTAATCGAAACTTTAGAGCAGATGTTTTATGATTATTCCACCAATGGGAAAAAGACAATGGAAGCTGAAAAGTGCCAGCATCACGGCTTTTATGGGAGAGTTTTATTAACTCAGCGGTATACTGTTCAACTAGGGAATGAAGCCATTAGCCAAGACTCCAGTTTAAATGAGTCCCATAACCTGAATGCAGAGTTCAGCATGTGCCAGCCTGGGAAAGGTGGGGCTGAGGATCCCAAGGGTCAAGGGATCTTCAAGCAGCCAGACCTCATCCTCATCTTTGTTCTAGTCCTCACCCCACCATTACCCCTGAGGCTTCACCTCATCTCCCACCTCCTGCTTCACTTCCAGTGCCAGTACTCACCTTGGGGCTGAGAGGACCATCAAGGGTCCTGCACATTGCCTGTAAGCTGGAGATCCTTGCCTCAGTTTCCCTGCTTGACAAGCCAGAGGAGACCCCAGACATGAGGTAAAGGGATTAAAAGGACCATGAGAAACCTGGCAACAAATATAGCAGCATGGACAGGAACAGGAGGTCTCTTGCACAACTCTCTTCCCTGAGGTCATGTTCTATTAGCAGGGCAGAGTCCATCCCCACACAGCACTTTTTCTGGCCCTGCCATGAGCTTTCCTGCCATGTCCTTCATCACCATTTCAACAGGAACATTTTGCTCTCCAATTGGAAGCAATTAACAATAAAGTCAATGCAAACGCTGCTCTGAGCAGCTCCAATACCCATTCCATGAGCTCCTCAGGGACAGACCTCCCATGTAATCTCAGCTCTGCATCTGACAGCTTCACGGGGAGGATGTTCTGCCCTGACTCACTCTCAGCTCCGGATGAGCCCTATGGATGTGATATAAGCAGGGATGTAGGTGGAGGACAGGCTCAGCTACACACATAGTGGCAGAGCCCTGTGAATGTCCTCTCCACACCTGGCTATGGCATCTGCTGGAGGCAGAGCCTTTTGGCAGCTGCGTGTGGAAGTGACACTTTCCCACCTCGTGTGTGCCCTGGGACATGGCAATAGCTCTGCTCCAAGAAGGACTGCTCCTCACAGGTCTCATGCAGCCAAAGCCCCTGGATTTGTAGGAAGCTGCCACGTGCATCCAAGCAGATCCCACAGTGCTGTGCTGGTGCCATCAGTGGCCTAGCCAGCTCACAAGCACAAGTGCCCTGGGAGAAGCAGATGACAGAATAAAGGGAAGCTTTCCATTCCAGTGCTCCCAAAAGGACATTATAATTTTCATTCCCTGTGTTATCTTGCTTGCTTGGTTATGTGGCGTTAAATTAGGGCTCTGGTTCAGTTACGGCTCATTACAGGCTTGCATGTGGCTTTGTTGCAGCGTGCTCAGAAGCACCAAAGGAGCTGAGCCAGTGTGAAAGTTAGAGTTTTAAGGACAGTTTGGTGACCAGGAGCTGAGCCTTGCCTGAGGCTGGTGAATTCAGCAAGGCTTAGACACAGTTCCCATGGGCCTGCAGGTCATCAGTCAGGGACTCTCTCTAACCCTACCAGTGGAGAGCATCAAAGGGCTTGGGATGGAAATGGATTGGTGGGAGGTGGCTTCAACATCTCTTCCCATTTGAGCAAAGCATGTGCCTCTTTTGCCTGTCCCGAGGACCTTTGTGTGGTGCTGTATGTGACACAGAGTGCCAAAGGGAGGGGTTTGAACGCTGTCAGACAGCAAAGCAGCTTTTCTGCAGAAATAGCTAAGTCCTGAAATACCTCAAGCAGCTGTGTTTGTCCCAAGGCTCTCACTCAGAGACATGCTCTGCTGTGGTGTGGGCCACTATTACAAACATCAGTGGCAGTGCCCAGACCAGAGCCACGAAGGGCGCTGCTCACCTGTTGGCATTAATACAAACCAACACTGTCCCAGCATACATCAAATGGACTCAGTAAATTGAACAACCCGGGCTCATCCCAGTGCTCAGAACAGCAGTGGGGCTCTCTTCTCGGAAGCAGAGAAGTTTCCAAATATCCATGTCCCCATCCTCTCTCCAGGACTGCTTTCATCTCAGCAGTGTCCTCTGGCAGCTTCGGAAACCTCTGTTCCCCCGAGGTTGTGCTGGGCTGGGATGAGGGAGGACACGGGGATTCCCCGGGGACTTATTTGCACATTGTCATCACTCAGCAATGCCCATGTTTGCTAGAGAAACGCAGTGAGATCCATGCGGGCTCACATCTTCCTCCGTGTTGTGTGCTGGCACTTCTTCAGCGCTGGAGGGAGGGTGTGTGCTTGTAATTGCTGCACCCGCGGCCATTAGCAGGGCTGATTCAGCGGGAGGAGAATTGATCTGTTCTAAGTGGGGAGAGAGGGAAGCTGGCAGTGTCCTTCCTCCGATGCTGAGTGCTGCTCCTCTGGCTTTCTGAGAGCACAGAGAGCAGAGGCTGTGCTTTGGGGATGCCAAGAAGAGCCAGCACAGCAGCTTTCTGCAGGCTGCCTCCAAGCATGGTCAGGGATGTTCCTTTCCCTTTGCTCTGCTGCAGTGTTGGAGGCCCACTGCCACCTCTCCTGAGCCCACCTGCCAGACAAAAAGTGAGGACACAGTGGTGCCAGCCCTCCTGCTCACTTGTGCTTGGCAGCTGCTTTCTGGGG
>VZTT01014858.1:25271-43303 GCA_013400855.1 Buphagus erythrorhynchus | reverse complement strand
TATTTCCACTGCAGGTATAAATATAACCAGCTAGCACAGCTGACAATCACCGTGTTTGGCATCTTCCCTAGTACTTCACTGTGCTCTCCCGGGCTCATGCTGAGCTGTCTCAAGGCTGAGGGGGTTCTGCTGGGGCAAGGGTAGGGTCAGGGTATTACCCATCCATGGGGTTGGGGATGGGTCCTGCCCTGGGATCAGAGTCTGGGGCCATCTCAGTCATGCCCAGAATGGGAAACCTCTTTAAAGGCACATAGAAGCCTACAGGTCATAACAAAATAACCAAATGATGTGTAAATACTTCCTTCACTAGGAAAAGAGGCATCTCATTTGGAAATGGGTCCATACAAACTCAGTGTTGAATGTTATAGAAAAGCACTTGTCATTTTGACTCTGCCTGATGGCAGCATGGTGTTTGGATGGGGACCAGCTTCCCCAGGCAGGGAAGTGTCCACAGGGCTGAGCTCCCATCCATTGGTGCCTCCCCCTTGGCAAAGTGCTTGCAAAGCATCCAACAATAACAGCACATTTTATTCCCCACCTCCCACACACACAGGTGTAAATGACCACCAAAAGCCATGGGGCTGTAGCAATTATAAATGGCCTCATTTGAAGGTTTCCCAGGAACTTTCCATAGGAATGTAGACAGCCAGCCTGGATATCCTTGTTTTATGGAGGAGCAGACTGAAGCTTGGAGAGAGACTTGTCCTGTTGGATTTAGAGGCAGTCTGTGGGAACAGGGTGTAGGTGTAGCTAGGGAGTCTCATGTTTTAGTGACAGCACTGACACTTGTGGGCAAAATGTCCCTTTCCAATTGCTATTTTACTGTCACTTGCAGTCATTTCTATTCAAGGCATGTTATTAGCAAATCTTTGGGGAACCTCTTGAGATTTTTGGTTGATAACTAAAAGAAACTCCTTTATGTTCGTAATGATGAAACAAAGCATCAAGTCATTCGAGTTGATTTTACCCAAGACATTTCCTGAATTATTGCTCTCTCACAGCTGTCATGGGCTTGAAGCTTTCAAAAACCCATTTTGTTTCTGCTCATAGCCCTTTCATCGTCAAAGCCTGGTGCTGTACCCCTGGGTTTGCTTGTGCAACTCAAAGAGGAGCGAGCGATGCAGCTCCTCAAAGTTAAACAAAAATTCCTCATGGTTAATGAACTTGTCTAATTTTATGCAGAAAATGCTCCTGTCTTTCCTTTTAAAACTCACTCCAAATTCCAGGTTGATACCAATGGGGATAGTTTAAAAAGCATCTCAGACTTGGATGCAACTCCCTTTGACTTTCAGCCAGACCTATACACTCTAAAACACTTTCAGGGGGGAAGATTTTCAGCTGTCAAAGTCTTTTAGGCAGCATCACAAACCCAACTGGCTTCTCTTCAGAATTATGGCCAGCCAGGAAAAATCAATGACTCTCTACTTAGCTGTGTAAATCCAATTTACTGTAATTACCCATGTAAGAAAACGATATGGCTCTACTTTAAGGTTCTCCAAAGTTGCTTTATGATCTTCCCGTAGTATTTTATCAATGTTGTGCTATATTTTCCCCCGCACCTCAAGCAGTGAGTGAATAAGAAACTAAAAAACCCAACAAATAGCCCATATACAAAAAGACAAATAATGTCCCTAAAATGATTAAATTCCTTTACAGGTGAGTGGGTAGAAATGCTCTTGCCTAGTCTGAAATCAAGTTGACCTAAATTATACAGTATAGATTATTGCATTTAGAATAATAATGGTGTGCTGGATATAGTGGAGTGATTTTAAACCAAGGGCGTACAGCCTTTGCTGAGATCCAGATGGGTTTCTTAATCTGATTTATGATGCAAAATTTAGGTCAGGTGGATTGATTCCTAATAGAGATATAATGAATCAAAATTTCTAGAATGGCTTTATTTTGCACAGAGGTGTCAACAAGCTGTACTTCTCTATTTGTGCACTTGGCGTGTAATGATTCTCTTGCAAAAATCATAATCCATCAAGTCTTCCATTCAAGAATATCAATCAGTGCCAGGAACAAGACTATTTTAGCCAGGAGTTCTCAGTCATTTTGTTTTCCTCTTCATGAGCACATAAGGTGCTGTGATATTTAAATTGTGTTTTGACATGTAATCATTAAATGTTTGAAAATGTCTCACTCAGTTTTTGTTGCCTCATCCATTTGTTTACACTGAGTCCTTGTTTTGCCATTGTTCCTGGCGTTTTTAGCATACAATACCCATACTGTTGCCTGTAGTAGCTGGAGGCAGAGCCATCTCAGTTTTCTGAAAATAAATTTGGTTTTAGTATTAGAAGGCTAAAATTAAAATTAATTATATATCCATTTCTGCTATAACAGAAGTTAAGACAAACCATTCCAAACCTTTCTCTTAACATACCTATCTTTGACAAAACAAGCCAACATCAAGATGATCATCATAAAACTTGTGATGTAAAGGAGAACGTAGATCTGTGGGAGCTTCTTGCTAAGATTATGTCCTATGTGTTTTCCTGTGCTATGCTTTTTTTTTTTTTTTACATAGTGAAAGCAAAATTATATTATTTGGCCACTGTAATTTCTAACCTTCTTACAGTGTTCATCTGCTGGGCAACTTTCTGGCTACATGCGAGGATCTGATACCAGGGTTTGAGTTGGAAATACAGCAAATCCCTTACACTCAATAGCAGTTCTGGGCAGGGCTGGGTGTGATGAGGTATAGTTATGTACTATTAGTAGATATACAGGCATGGCATTATTTATTATGGTTGGAATTGCTATAAACAATAATAGATACTTCTTTCTATTTTTGCTGAAACAATGTGAAATGTTTAAGCCAAGACAACAGCCTGGTGCAGCAAGGAGCTATAGAGTCACCCATGGAGAAGCAAAGCTTTCCCTAAAGAGCAGGACTAAGCATCCACATTATTTTTTAATTTGGTCATTAAGTTATGAAAATCAGTTTAAAAGAAGATTAATGTGGAGACCTATAGAAAGCATGTTGAACTGGTGTCTGGAAATGGCATTAATACTTACTGTGCTCCTGAGAGTGTGCTGCTGTTTAAAAAACCCCACTAATGGTATGGCAAAGGTTGCTCACTTGCTAGTTTCAGCCAAAATTCAGCTCAGTGTCATGATCACTAATGTCCTCCTTCAGCCTCCACAGGCCATCAGCCTGTTCCCTGAAGCATCCTCTGGCATTACACAGATGGTCAGGGACTAAGTGAGGGCTGGAGGTGATCTTCATATCTCTTTTCCCTGCGTGAGAAAATTGCTGTTTGCAGAATGGTTAGAGACCCTGGGGTACAGGAGAGCCCCATCTCCATTTCCCTGTGTGGAAGCATCGATGAAAGTGCAGCTTTCCTCACTGAACCCTCCCATTTAACCAGGCTGAAAACAATGGGCTGCTGTACCAAGAACCATTTGCCACGCTGGAAGCAGGCAGCTATGGGTGGCTTCTAAAATGTTTCTATCTTTATTGCAACCCCCCACACAAATCCAACAGCCCAGCCTTGCAAACATGCTCAGACCTATCTCCCTCCAGCACGTGGCAGCCTGAGATGCTGCTCGCCTCCAGCCTTCCTGCACATCACTGTTCTTTCTCTCCCCCCGCCACCCCATCTCTTGTAATTCTGGTGTGTAACTGAGAAAATTATACCTCATTTCTTCCTTGGTGTAAATTGATGCAGCTGCCTTGGAGTCGGAGGGGCTGTGCCCGATGGTACCAGCCGTGAGCTTGGCTGGGAGCCAGCGCTTGGCACAAACTTGCTGAGAGCTGTGTACAAACAAGGCTTGTCACTATGTATGTTATTGCCCTTTTGTTTAGGATATAAATATGTCCCATATTTGCCAGCAAGCCTCTCATTTGCTATTTCAATGGAGAATCCTGTAAAACAGCTGTCATGCTGTCTCCTGTCAAATCAGTTACAGATGCATGTGTCCTTCCCCATAATAAACAGGTATGAAATTGTCTTTATGCACTGCGCCAGCCCTTGTCACCAGGAATGCAAACGAGGGAAGCCTGGAAAAAAGAATAACCCTGAAACCCAGTGCTCTGATGGAGCACCATGAAAGTTACTTAGACCTCTTCAAAGAGACTTACAAGCAGAAAATTTTGGGGCGTGAAGTAATGAACTAATGCTGATGGGTGTAGAAAAATGGGGTGAAGTCCTTGCTAGTCCACAAGGCTGCCTTTCTACACTAGTTGTAAGTGCACAGTGACAAAGCAGCCCTTGTCCTGGCCCAGGCTGGAGTGGAACACTGGGGAATGCTCCTTCCTGCATCCAGCAAGATGGAGCATGCTTTGAGAATAGCTGCCTGTGCAAGAATGTTCCACTCTGTAGTGGAAGGAAAGGAGATGGGCAGGATTTCAGCAGTGTTGTCTCCTATGACTCCTGGACCCATTACCTACGTTGTTATTGTGAGGGGTGGCTGCTAATTTTTGACTGTTTTTGTCACTGGGTGACTTTGTGTGAGAACAGACCACCAGACCTGCAGCTCTGAGGAACATCAAGTATGTCGGTAGTCAAGGGACCCAAAACATGTTGAGCTCCTTGATGGAAAATTGTGCCCCACCCTGTCCTTGCCACAGGCCAGCATCAGTTTCGGAAGACCTGAGCAAGCACAGGTCATGTGTCTGAGTGCTCAGCTTTTCTCTCACCAGAGTTTGATAAAAAACCCCAACATGACATGTGTCAAAAGCCACTCAAGCACTGACTTGCTCTTACACTCAGTGCTACCCATGGGAGAGTTTGTCTTCAATATGAATGGGAAATTAAGCTTAATTTATAATTTCTGAACCCTTCTGCCTCTACACTTAAATCCTGCCTTGTACACAAAGTGTTTTGTGGCAAACCTTCTGTTTTTGATGAAGTGCTTCTTTCCCAGTGGCTTACATTGGTCCTTCACATGAACTGAGTGTCAGATTGTGAAAATCTCCCATGCACAGATAGAGATAATGAGGCAAATTTGCAGAGATGAGGATCTGGCCCATACATTTTATTCACGTTTTCTTAGGCCATGTCTCTAAAGTAGATAATCATGAAGCTGACAGCACCAAATAAATTGCCTATTAGCTATTAGTATCTTGTTTCATGCAATAACAGTCAAATCTGCTTACATCTGACAGCAGCGTGTGAAGGTTTGGGAAGTTTGGGGTATCCATCAGGGAGAATTTTTTGCAAAGACTCAGTAGGTCAAAAACAAGTAGTTGGGGTCACACACTGACAGCTGGGGTGAGGAGCCTCTCAAGGCAAAGCTTGAATGCTGACGTTGTTCTTCACACTGAGCATGAAGAGAGCAATGTCTTACAGCTCAGAGATTCTGCAGCTGATGAATTACCCATCTCCTCCCCACTTCAGCAATGTGCTGTTAAAATCAAAAGACTTACGAAATTGTGTTTGCACCTGAGCCAAGCATGTTGAAACTGTGATGTACTACCAGGACCATTGGTCATACAGCAATTACTGAAGTGCTCCTGGGCATGGCTCACCACATGCAAGTCAAACCTCTGAGACAGGATTTTAAACAGAGATGCTGAAAACACAAGCCCAAGGAGAAGCCAGAGCAAGAATGACTGTTCTAGAGAGTATTCCTAAGATTTATTACAGGAAAATATAGATTTGAAGATATTTCATTGAGGATTGAAATGTCACTGGGAATCATAGAATCACAGAATGGTTTGGGTTGGAAGGGACCTTAAGAATCATCCAGTTCCAACCCCCCTGCCCTGGGCAGGGACACTTTCCATTAGATCAGGTTGTTCAATGCCCCACCAACTTTATCTTGAACATTTTCAGGGATGGGGCATCCCCAGCTTCTCTGGGCAATCTTATCCAGTGCCTCACCGCCACTACAGCAAAGAACTCCCTGACATCTAACCNCCAGCTTCTCTGGGCAATCTTATCCAGTGCCTCACCACCACCACAGCAAAGAACTTCTCCCTGACATCTCACCTAAACCTGCCCCCTTTCAGTTTAAAGCCATTCCCCCCTGTCCTATCACTACAAGGTCTTATAAAAAGCCCCCTCACCAGTTTTCTTGTAGCCTGTTTAGGTACTGAAAGATGCTCTAAGTTCTCCCTTAAACCTTCTCTTCTGCAGGCTGAACAGCCCCAGCTGTCTCAGCCTGTCTCCATAGCAGAGATGCTCCAGCCCTTTGAGCATCTTTGGGGTCTTCTCTGGACTCACTCCAGCAGGTCCACATCCTTTCTGTGCTGAACAAGAGATGTTTTGCTTTGGACTCCAGTGAATGATGGTTTTAAAGAAGTTGTTACAACTCTTTACTGAGGTGTGTGGTGGGTTAGATGTGAGGAACTGGCCTCACAAAATCAGTGGGTGTTGATTTACTGGGGTGGGTGACCAGAAGGGTGCTGGTTGCTGAACACACCAGAGGCTTAAGCTGTACAGGGAGGACAAACTGCTGTCCCTGGCCACTCTCCTTCCTGCTGGCAGTGGGCAGAGGTGTGTCCCACTTAGTCCCCAGTAGCTCAGGTGGCAGGTTGCCTTTCCTTCCCAACTTCGTGTTGGCTGACACGCTCACAAGAGCCCAACCCTGCTGCTTGATTTTTGCTGCCCACTTCAGACAGACCTTTGGCAAAGGCACATGGCTGTTATTGATAATATCCTGCTCCACTGCAGTTAGCTCTGCCCTCTTAATTTTACTTCTGTGAGGTCACTTTACCACTCCTTATTGCAGCCAACCAAGGCACCACGTCCATCAAACTCACTTTTACTGGGCAGGCCAGACTTGATCTAATAGGCGTGGGTTGAAGGCGTTAACTTGATATATTCATTTTGACACTCCACACTAATCCAGGAGAATCTCAGTGCAGGAATCTGGGGAGAGCATTGTCAAAATGACACGGTTCTTGCCAAGGAAGGCTGCAAGCTCTTAAATCCCCAAACTGTACCCAGGAAATAAGTGGTGAGACCTGCTGACATTTTGTACAACTGCAGACAAAAATAGCCGTTCTGGTAGAGGAGGACGGGGGATTTGG
Organism: Buphagus erythrorhynchus; assembly: GCA_013400855.1. Lineage (NCBI taxonomy): Eukaryota > Metazoa > Chordata > Aves > Passeriformes > Sturnidae > Buphagus > Buphagus erythrorhynchus. Next base: position 36,324 of record VZTT01014858.1, on the reverse strand, counting down.
TCAGGACTTATAGCTGAAGGGCAAAGGCAGCAGAAAAAAAATAAAATATCTTCAGACCAGGGAGCTTCCACCCTCCTTTGGGATGCTTTGCATGTTGGTGGTGGCACAAACAGGGTGTCTCAGCATTTCTTTGTATAGTTGAGTGAGCACAGACATCTGTTAGGAACAATCACTGCTTCCTGATGCCAGGAAAACTTGTATTATTGTGCCTTCTGCAAGGACATGGGACAAGGCTGTCTGGCAGGTCCATGCTGCACCTTCTCATCCCTTCTTGGTCCTCCTGTCTCAGGGGATCCCTGGTCTCTGTGACAGCTTTGTGCATGTCCTGGCACCCACCACTGAGCAGGGTGCCCTGCTGCTGGGTACCACAGTGTTACAGCTGTGTATCAGCAATATCAAAACACATCAAACTGAACAGATTTAATTGCTGCTTTGCTTTTGCTTGGAGGTTGCTGAGGGTCAGAGGGCTTTGGAGGGGAATGATTTGGTTTCACCAGACTCATGTCCAAGCTGATGTGGGACTGGCTGCCTTTTTCTAAGGAGTGCAGTGGAGCAAAGCCCCTGAGCACCACTGTTGATGAACCAACTGGGCTTAACATGATGTTTTGGATGTATAAAATCCCAGGAATTGGTAGCACATATCTGAAGGGATCATGATTGTGTCAGCTGTAGTAGTGTGTCCAAGTTTATTGGACTAGCACTAAGATTTAATCTTTTTCTAACTTTCCCTGAAATTCTTTCCCTTCCTCTGAAATGTTGCAGTGGGTGAGGTAAGGTCCAAGCAGTTCAGCTGAGTTCTTCTGAGCCTTGTAGAGGCATGAATGCCCAGTGTTCTAGCACCCTGGCTCTGCAGGGCAGATCCACCTGCTCCTCACAGCTCTTTGGGGAAGGAGAGTGCTCCCAAGGACCAGTGGTAAAGGGGTGGTGCCATCCCTTCTGGACCATCCTTGCTGTTATTCCATATTTATGTCAGAGCTCCATACAGCTTTACCCTTGTACCCCTTCTCTTCTCCCTCTACTTCTCTTCAGGTTTACTCATCTGCAAACTTCAGAGAAAATTGGCAGCTCATGTTCCAGCACTGCTCTCCCAAATCAGTCACAGCCTGTCTTTTTGACATGTCCTAGTGGATATCTGGTTGCCAGTTCAAGCCCTTTGCATCCAGGCTCTGCCTATGCCCTACATGCTATTTCTGCACAGCAGCTACAGGCAACCACCTCTCCATCACCCTCTGGTGTTACACCTTTCCTCCAGCTTCCCCTGCACCCACCTTTCTCCTTGCCAGACAAATGCAGCTTCATGAGCCACCATGAAGTTTCCTTTTTCAGTTGTCAGTGGCCATCTCTTCCCTTCTGTCAATCTCCCTGTTCCTTCATGTTCTTCAGTAGCCCCTTCTTCAGATAGTCCCAGTCCAAAATAGTCCCTTGGTGGTGACCCAAGGTCATGGAATCATTGAATCATTAACATTGGAAAAGACCTCTAAATCACCAAGTCCAACCATTTACCTCACACTCACTGCCATCACTGAGTGTGGGTGCTTCAGCCCTTGCTCTCACCCTGGTTGTCTGTAGCTGTCTCTGGTCTTGGGCTGGAAATCCCTTTCTAGTTAGTGCTTGCTAAGAATCTGGCATGGGAAGCTCCTCATTTCTGACCTAAAACTAACACATCAAACTACAGCTTTGATTACAAGTGTAAAAATACCCCTCCTCTGCCCCAAGAGCAAAGGGTTGGTCTGCACCTTTCCCAGCAAGTGAAAGGGGGGTAAAATTGTCCTTTTTTGTGCAATTTGGGGTGTGTGAGTGCAGGAGAGCTGAGCTCCAGGATGTCCCTCCTGACAGCTGCCAGGTTTGCTCTCAGGCTTGGGGAGCTCCACGAGGGCAGGTCCAGACCTGCACCTCACCCCCAGAGTGAACAGAGGGGATTTAATCCATCACTGGCTGGGCTGAGGAAAGAAGAGGAATTCAGGGAAGGAATCAGAAGGCAAAACAGTTTCCAAAACATGTTTTGGAAATTTGCAGGAGTTTGATGCTCGTGTAAGAGTATTTTCATTTTGTGCAGACTGCTAGGACAGGATAATTAGCTAATTAGCTAAGCATAATGTCTAAGTATTTTTTTCATCTTTATGCCAACTTTATTTTTAAACTCCCTCCCCTCTAGCCAAAAATCCAGCTGTTTCTCAAAATCTTGTTGTGATTAATCTTGGTCCTCATTGTAATCAAGAACAAAAATCCCCTTCATTACACTGTGGCCAAGGTTTCTGCTAAGAGGATTTTGGTCAATGTTTTTTCAAATTGCACATTTAAATAAACATGAGTTTTTATTTTAAAAAGCAATTTGGGCAGAAAGTAATCTTATTTAAAATATTATTTCTGTAGATGTACCATTTAGAAAATCCTTTGTGGAAGAATCATTCTTGATTAAAAAAAAATATTTATTCTGATTTAAACAAAGGAGCCTGAAGAGAAACTGGAATTTTACCGCAAATGTTTTATATAAAAGCAAAGACTTGCCCTCACCAAATGCTTCCAAACTTAATCAAAGCAAGCTCAAAATTCAGCACAAAAATAGGTTTTTGCTCCTGTTTGTTTTGACTCTCTTTCTGGTTGATTTATTACCCTCGGCACCCTGCAGCACCATCTGAGCAGTCTTTCATCACTCTGCTCTTTTCTTTCGGACATGATGAAACTTTCTGGCTCCTTCCTGTCCTCCCAGCAGTGATGAACATGGAGCAGGCTCCCAGCCCTGCTGCCAAACACCCACCTTCAATGCTCCTCTTTGCTCTCATCTTGCTTCTGCCAGCAGTTTGGGTTGCACTGGTGTGTGCCTGGGAGGATGGGAGATGGCCAGAAGGAAAAAAAAAAAAAGAAATAAAATTAATTAAGTCAATTAATCAATTAAAAGTTAGTCCATGCACCAGGCCTTTCTTTCTGCTTACACACCAGTTTATTAAGAAAAAAAAAAAAAAAGAGAGGGCTTTTAGGTGCAGTGTCCACTGAAACATGGAGTTGTTTGGGTCCTGGATGAACAAAGTCTGCTTTTAATCATGTTGGTTAGGTGTGTTGTATTCACCCCAACTGGTGATTTCTACCTTCATTTTTCCCCTCTCACCCTGGAGTTGCAGACTCAGAGTCCAAGGTATTTGCTAGCCCATGAAGTCATTCTTAAACACCAAACCCCATGGCTTTTGGTTTTTTGTCCAGCTTCACGGTGGTTGTTTAGTCCCATCAGTTCAAAGCTGCTGGAGCTGGCACCAAGGTGACCTGCTGCAGGACCAGAGGTGTGCCCATGCAGGACAGCTGTGCTTGCTGAGCCCTGGGGGTGAGCACTGGGTGGGGGACAGCTGGGGGTGCCATCACCTACTGCCAATTATCACGCGTGGAAAATTAGGAATACACGCTCTGGCATATTTGTGTATGCACACTCCTGATGTCTGGATGGGTCCTTCATGAGACCTGCCATAGGTGTTCCAGCCTGGAAGTGCCACAGGTCATGAAATGTTAGGCCTTTCCCTGTTTTTCCTTTGTGGCAGCCTGGTTCTGCCAATAGCTCAGTACAGTTGATTCTCCCATTAATGAGGTTATAATTAGGCAGGGCTAGTTGGGAAATGTTTTTTCCAGTCCATCAAACATACTGAGATCTTAAGCATTGCTCCATCCAGCAGTGGCTTAAACAGAGGAGGTTACAAATTTGGTTTAATTTGAATTTTTGGGTGTTTTAAAAAAAAAATTTTACAGTGGCAGTCCCACCTCAGACACCCCAAAATGCCCCTAGCCATGATGTCTGCCCATGTCTGCCAAAGGAGACCTTGGGCAAGGCAGAGGCACTGGGGGAGTGGCTGCAGAGAAGATTCTGCAGCAAAACCCTCATCATAGGTTGAGTCACCATGAGGTGCTGAGACACTGGCAAAGAGAGCAGCTAATCCTAAAAGCCTGGAAACGTGAGCTCAGCAGACAGCACAGGTTCACAAATCACAGATTAAAAATCTCTCTCCCAGAAGAACATTTCCCCTGTACGTGTTTTCTGGAGGCAGGATGGCATCTAACCTGATTTTGGAATGCTTTGTTTTGGCAATATGAGGTCTCATTTCCACCCATCAGCCGCCAGCACTTGAATATGTAAATTATAGGGTATAAATTAAATTAGTATTGTGAAGTTCAAAGGCATGTATTGGCTATTGCATCATCTAATACGGAGATCTTGCAAGCTACTGAGTGATCCAGATAACTGAGTCCACACAAAAGCTGTGTTTTTGTAGCCTGTAGTGACCCAACCAGCACTTTTTCTAATCCAGCCCAGCGTCACTGAAATTATGAGAGTGCGTGTGGCTTGAAAAAATTAAAACCCACACATGAAACCAACAAACTTTTAACTGCAATCCCAACTTCATGCTTCTACTGATGCCAGTGAAGCCAACAGCATCATTCATCCATCAGGAGAGATACAGAGAAGGGTAAGGGCATGCAAGAGTTTCCATATGACAAACACTAAACAGACTGGGACTTTTCTTCTTGGAAAATAGATGACTCTGAGGGAGATGAGCTAGAAGCTGTGATATCTTGAAGGTGATGGATGGAGTGACCTGGGGATTATTCACCATGTTGTTGAACACAAGTATTCACTGGTGAGCAGCAGGTTCAAAGGAAACACAAAAAAATGCTTCCTAGTGCTTCCTCACCTGATACCCAACTACGCCGAGCCCCCTGTCTGCCTCCATGGAAACTTTTGTGTCTCAAGTGGTCAGTCAAGTATTTTTTCTGTTGTTTTCAGATTGAATAGAAGGAGCTGCTCTGTACCAGGAGAGCTCTTGGGTCGACAAGAGCACATTGCATAATGGCTACTTAAAAATATTTAAGCCACCAAAATCTTCATCTTCTGACTGCGCCCCTCACTAATCTGTTAGTCCAAAAGGAAGGTGGGCAGCTCTAGCACACCAGAAAGCAGCAGCACCTGGTGCCTTTCACTGTGTCACTTGCCAGTCTGGAGCAATCAGTCAACTGCTTAATAAGCAAAACTCTTGAAGCCTTTGGAGGTATTTTTCTTTGTTGTTATGAAAAGGTGACACACACAGCTAAGCAGCACTGGCTCGCATTGTGCTGCTTTATATGAATGCACATAACCACCTGCGACCTGCCAGCCCCTCGTTTGTCAGTGGGGAGCAATCATTCAGCCACTTAGCAATTGCCAGGAGACATGCTCTGGAGCTTTCCAGCTGAAAATTAAAGAACAGCACTTTGGTGAGTGATTGCAATTCCTGACAAAGCATCCTGGAATCTTAAAAATATCCCTGAATTTTTTGTATATATATCTGTAAATAATTGGCGGTTGATTTCTTCCATTTCTCAGCAAGCTGGGTTAATTCTTTAATTAATGGTCATTAGGGATTTAGAAGACAAATGAGTCATTCATTAGCTCGGTGTCCAAACTAATGAGCAATAAATGCTTATGAAAGACATGATTTACTTAGTATTCAGAATCTGTGTCATGATGTGGTACCTGATGGAGATGCTAAGAAGCAAAGCTGACCCATGCCTGCAGCCTGCTCTGCAGGACCACACACACACCGAGTTTGGGGAGCTCCTGGGAAGTCAGCAGCCTTCCTATTACTAACAAGGTTTAGCTTAGACAGCTGGGACTAGGTTTTCTCCTAATGTGAAGTGTTTTCCTAGAGGCTGAGTCCAGGAGGATTGGTTCCTGCCTATGTCAGGTCACATATCTGACATCTCCAGTACACATATGGCACTACCATGGGCTGTATGTCCTTGTCCCAAAACCATTTTTGGACTTTTTTTTGGTACTGTCCAGACAAGCAACCCAACATCTGAGAAGAGAGCCTGGCTGTGCTGCTGCCCTCATCATCAGTCTGTTTTGTCTGTGATCTTTCAAGAATGCTTTCCACCCACCCAGCCCTTCTTTCCCACAGTTGAGAGGAGTTGTTGTAATAGTGGAGAGCAAAGCTAACACACCAAAATGTCAGAAGTAGTGAGAAAAAAGAATCACAGAGGGTGCATAAGTTACAGCTGGCCCTGAGAAAAATTTGCTCTGCATCCTTTTTGATGTAAACCAGGAGACACAAGCTGGTGGCTGCTTCACATACCACAGGTCAGGAGTTGTAACACTTGCAGCTTCTTAAGGTAGGTAAAACTGGATTGCAGATGACTCTAGTCCCCAGTCCAGGCTTATAAAACCTGCTGGTGCCATGTGGAGGGTGGCTCTCACCCCAGTAGGAGAGGGTTTGTGGTCAGGGAGCAACACATGTCATGGATGCTCATTTTGGAAAAGGAGCTCCCGACCTGGTGTGTGTTGGTCCTTACCAATGAACCTCGTGGAGCTGCTCTCAGGTGGCTCCTCTGGTCCCAAGCAGGCATTTTGTGGACCACACAGATCAACTCCTTTTCCTCCTTTTCTTAAAAAAGAAAAGATCATCAACCCCCTTGGTGTCTGGTGGGATAAGAGTCTGTACATCTGCCCCCTTGACACATCCACTGTTATCCTTCAAAGTTCTGAAAGCCTGGCTTTTAACTAAGGCATTTTTAAAAGATAAATATCATTGAAGTGTGCTGAAGGAGACAATTAAAATATCTGAAAATTAATTCAAAATAAAAGGAACTTTTCAGATGTATGATTTTTGGCCCAGGGATCCTCTGGGGCACAACTAATTACTGCAGAGACCAGAGGCAAGATGGAGGTGAGTTCATTTTGCTCCTCAACAAGCTCCACTGTGTCCCTGATGAGAACAGGGAGTCCTCAGGCATGTGCTGCCCATCACTGGTGCTGCCCAGGGCTGGGAGTGGAGATGGGAAACAGCCTCACTTCATCTTTGCAGCACTGTCACCCCTGTGAGGGGTTTGGAGTTGTTGCCAGCAGACACAAGGTAGACAGGTGACCTCTGTGCCACCTCTGTGAGGCTGCCTGCAGACCCCAAGCAGGGTTTGGGGGATCTGGTGTGGGTAGGAATTTGTGGCTGCCCATTTGCCTTCATTAGCAGGCTCAAGGTGGCTCCTCCAAACTCCAGTGTCTCGAGAAGGAACACTAAAGAGGCCAAAGGTTCTTCTGGCTTAGTCATGTCAAATCTCAACTTCTGGAGACTCAGATCATTGGGTCATAAGTAGCAAAGAACTGCATGTGTGGGATGGAGTGATTTGTCCCTGCAGACATGGTTTAACTGGCCTGATGAGCTGTGCTGGGCTCTCTGAGCTGGCCCTTCCTGCTTCAGAGATGTTGAGTTAATCTTGTCTGTCATGGTGGAGTGGCTCAGATCTCATCCAGGAGCAAACAACCATACATTTAAATAAGAAAACCAATTTGTGCCTTTGTGAAACATCAGCACAGCTCAATTTATGCCATTTAAGAAAGGCATTTGCTGTTTCCTTGCATAAGCAGCAGCAGCAGAGGTAATGCATTCTCCCTTGCTGTTTTTCGAAGGAGGTTGTAGCCCTTTTTAATGTGTGACCTTCAAGCTCCACAGAAAACTTACAAAATGAAAAGCTCCTGTGAGTAATCCTGTTTGTAGTCAATATGCCTGCATTCTGCAGAGGCTGGGTATAAGTTTCTCGCCTCAGAATAGCAGGTAATAAACTAAGGGTTGGGTTTTTTAACTTTTAATGAATGGATTATCTGGCATTCAAAAAATCCTCCCTTAAGCCTAGACTCTGAGTTACACTATTGCAAGAAATGTTTTTAATTTAATTGAAGAGTGGTTCTTAGAGACTTGGCTCTGGCCATAGTGGGTGCCTTTTGTCACAAAGCCAGACCTTGGTGATGCTGTTTACCTGTGAGGTTACGTGGGAGGGGGAAACCCGGTGTGCAGCGTGGGCTGCAATGCCTGTGTCCTTTGCAAATGCTTCTCATTAATTTACCAGTGAATGAGGAAGTGGGGGAAGAATGGGCATTTTTCATGTCTTCCTGCTGCTTCAGTCAACTCTCTCTGCAAGAAAATCTCTTTCTCAGCAGCCTGTAGAAGTTCATAAACAGTAAGTGTCAGAAAAGTAAGTTTCTTGGCAGGGGCTGCAGCTGCTCAGCCTTGGCAGGTGACCTCCAAGGCTTTGGGACTGGGGTTCAGCATGATGTTTGTCCCATGCAGTGCTGGGTGAGCACTCAGACAAGGCTGCTGGGGTGATCAGCGTGGATAATTAAAGAGGTGTCCAGGTCTCTTGGTGATTAAAGAGGATTTCTGTATTTGCCCACCAGAGAATTGATTCCAAACCTTGGCCTCTCTCTGGACAAAAGGGTTAGCAGATCTATCACTTTTCATGGTTTTTTTAATATGGGTGAGGGGGATTGTGAGCTGACCTGGCCTACTCCCTCTGCAACATAAGAGTACAAAAACTCTTTATTTCCTCTAGCAAACAGTAATTGCAACTTCGTTTTTAGCATCTGCACAGTCAAAGAAGCTGGGGGCAGGCAAATGAATCCTGACAGGGGAATGGGTCTCCTTGGGCACTCCCTTGGAAACTGGGACTGATTTGGCTGAGTTATGAGCCTTGCAGAGCTACAATTTATTCATGTATTGAGTACGCCCATCCAGAGGAGAGGCTGGCTGCCCTATGCCCACGCTGGGGCTGAGGGAGACTCCTGTTGGGACATGACTCATCACTCACAGGGCTTCCAAAATCTCTGTGTCAGTCAAGTAGTGGCTGCAGCCTGGTGCACTGATCTGCCTGTAAAGGGATGAAGCAAGTTCAGCCTTCCCTCTGTTTTGGAGAGACCAGGCTTCAATTGCAAGGAAATAACTTTTTCCCATTAAACCACAAATCTAAATAATTTTAATCCTTCTATTTGCCTTTATATATTAGGAATACTCTTCATCTCTCATCTGATCACTAGACCAGCTGTTCCTGTTGCACAGTCATAAAATGTGAGCACACCCCAAGCCCTTGGCAGAAAACGGGAGTGCTGAAACAGCCTGAGCCATGAAGCAGCTCCTGAAGGCTGAGGTTGCCCCATTTGTGTTCAGCATTTAAGACTAAGCTGCCGAACATTTCAAAGAATGGTGTTCAGGATGCTTTCTTGTGGGCTCTGGAGCACAGAGAGCAATATGTGCTTCTGCAGCATGGTTCAGAGTGAGATCTCTGTCTGCTGCCCATTTCTTGGGCCAGGACTGATTTCAGAGTCTTCTAATGCTTGTTCTAGTTCAGTGGTTAGGAGGTAGGAGGACACGACACAGGCCAAGAATAAGATGGGTTATTGATCTGTGATGGGCAAAATGTGTCATTTTGATCTATCCTTAAAACCAACCCAACAACCCAGTGAAGCAAACAAAACCAAACTTGCAAGTGGTGCCCATCAGCAGTGGCTAAACCAGCAGTCTCACTGGTGGGCTCAGGGTGTGCTGTACTGGTTTTGCATTGGAAAAAAAGTGATTGGTATATTTTTGTTGTTTTCAGAATGCTTGGTTTGATTAAAATCACGCTGCAGTTGGGATTGTTTCTCCTGTCCTACAACAGGTCAATCTTGAAACATGACTCCAGAGTGCAAAGTCATTCAATTTTGAAAAGGGAGGTGAGAACAGGAAATTATCAGATTGATTCTTGAGTGCATTAAAATTTTTTAAAAGCTTAAATTTAAACAAACACTTGCTTTAATATTTCTATAGCTGAAGGTATAAACCCCTATGTACAAATTTTTTTAATTGCCAGGAAATAAAAAGCATCTCATTGCCCAAAAATTAATTTTTCCTGAATATGCCATTACTGTCAGCATTTTCCACCCTGCCAACAAACAAATGAGTATTCTCCCCTCTAGGCGAGGACAGTAAGATGCCTCAAAGGTTTTTATTAAAACTAAAAGTAGTTTTCAAAGTTGTAGAGGGTCTTTATTTATGGAAAATTCAAGTCAAGAGAAAACTAAAATTTTTGGAAGATGAGAGAAATTATAGCAATTTGGAAAAAGATCTTTCAAGTTTCAAAAGTGGTCTCTTTTTAATAAACACCAGTTAAAGAGCCACTCAAAAAAACCCCAAAAAAACAGTACAAAGCAAGGGCTCTATTTCAAGGCCTGCCAAGGCAGATACAGCTTCAAGGCTTTGTCTTTGCTTCCTGAAGGCTTTTCTCACCTGCTCTGCCTTTTGCAGAAGCTGCTTCCAAGGGCTTTGGCCATCTGGAAAGACTGTGGAGGAAGTTTGTGGAGGAAGATAAGGCTTAGGTTCTTGTACTCCCGCTAGAATCATCTGCCTCTTTTAAATGGGGTCTCCTGGGACTGGGGAGGTCCCATCTGTGGGACAGTTTTGGGCCTTATGCTTCCTCTTTTGGGGAAAGATTCATGGGAAAGCCAGTTTCCCCTCTTTCAGTGTTTGTTAACTGCAGGAATCCAGGCTTCCTGCTACCTCAGATGGGTGAATAGCTGGCTTTGTCGCTATCTCATATTGACAAATTAAATGTGCCATGGGTGGGTGAGAAGTGGAAAACCCAGCATTTTCAGAGGATGAATCAGGACCATATTTTTGTGCCAAGAGGACCATCCTGGCAATAAGGATATTTTAATCATGTCACAAGCATCCAGGGACAATCACAAAACATGGGGCAGGTCTTCTCTCTTATTTGGGGTGAAATAGCCCAGCTTCTGTCTGTGGGATCAGCAGGGCACTTGGGGTGCTGAGATCATGGGAATACCCCACAGTGCACTGCAATCTCTGCAAGGGCACCAGGAGGATGCCACTGCTAAAGAAATATGACATCTTCCAAAGAAACAGAGGATTTGTGCCTTTATACTGGGTTTTTCTAACATGCCTGCAGTGAAATTGGTCATGGCTCCCAAGGCAAGGAGAGCATGTCATAAAGTCCCAGCCTTGCAGGCAGCAGGATTTGGCCCTAAGAGTTTGGGAGCAGTGACAAGGCTCATTAATGTCAGTGGCACTGGATCAGGGTGTCCTGGGGCACTCTCCCACTGAGGGCAGGAATGCCTCCTGGAGCAGCAGTGCTTACAGTCATCAGTGGAAGTGCAAGTCTTCTCTGTGTTAGGATGTCAGGCCAGAGGGAAGCTCATGTTTGGTCAAAGTTTGGTACCTGTACCAAAATATTCTTGGTACAGGTAAAACTTAAATAAAAATAAATTAAATTA
>VZTT01014858.1:0-22216 GCA_013400855.1 Buphagus erythrorhynchus | reverse complement strand
AGCCTCCACTCCCCTGGATCATGTTCATTATCCAACACTGCCCTACTAATTGCAGATTTGCCTTCATGCTTTTTGCCCCACTCTGGGGGACTCACCAGCCCCTATGTCTGCTTCAGCAATGTTACAGACCCCTTCCCAAGCCACAGCCTCCAGCCAAAGGCTGCCCCTTGCCAGAGACTTCTCCTGCTGCAGTAATGCCTCTCAGGCTGTGATTTTAATGATGTTTTGACTACTGCTAGCAGGAGCAGCAGTATATGGGTTCACACCAGCCAAAGAGCATGTCTTCCTTCACCGAGGGAATGGGAAAGACTTTTTCAGCAGAAGATACATCTGCCTTCAGAAGTGCCAGCAAATTCTTATTAGCGCAGACAAGATCTGGGGAGAGGTTCCCTCCCTGGGTGACATTTTTGGCAGTTCTCTGAATATTTTCCCCTTCTGCTATGAACATGGCATTGGAGATGTCTCGACCATCAGCATTTCAAACAGAAATCTCTCTCGTTGTGATTGGCGCACTTTAAAATCTTCTCATCTGTAAAACATTTTACCCCTCTAATTTTGGAAACAAAACTGCTGAGGCAATTAAGTCCCCCCATTTAGCTTTCCTAGGAGGTTTCTGTGCTCTTTCAGTTTTATCTTAGTCTCGGCAGAAGGTGCTGTATTCCAGCAAACAAAGCAGAAGGAGCTCGTTAGGTGTGTTTGTGCACTGGGCAATGTATTTGTTAGAAAAAGCAGTTCATGCTTCTAAGGATAACAGAGATGCATCTGTGCATTCATTCAGCAGCAGCATAAACATGCACNGAAATTAGCTGAGATGCTCAGAAGTGCTTATTGGCAGGGTGGGTACAGGGACATTAGGATTAAATTGGTTTCAGTGTGGCACAAACACAGAGCTGGGTGGGCTGAACTCCTTTTTTTGGCCACTTTTGACTGGGATAGATAAGGCTGCTTTGCTCATGTTTGGGACCACCTCTAAATTACTGTGGATTGATGATATGCAAACTTGGTGAAATCTTTAACACTCACTTTCCCTAGAAATGGTAATATTTTTGCTTTTTGTTTTGGTAAGAAAACAGCAAAAAAGTTGCATTTTGGCTTAATCTCAAGTTTTTTGGCTTTTTTTTAAGCTAGCAAAAAGAGCCTCTTACTGCTGCAGTTCTCATATCTGCTGTGCCAAGATTTTTTTAGACTTGATATTGTTGGAAAAGATACCAAGTTTAAAATGTTTTTCTATAGCTTTAGTCAGGGGTTTTGTTCGCCTTTGCCCTGGGGCAAAAGGAATTTTAAGTTTATTTTCAAAGGTCTGTTTCATCACTCAAGGCAGTGATGAGTTTAGCATCTCAGCAGACGGGAGTAGCACAGAAGATACACAAAAGATAACGACCATCAGCGACCACCAGCTCCAAACTCTGACCATGACCCTGGCATGGGCAGAGACTCCTGGCTGGGAAAAGAGAGATGAGAGAACCAAGAATGAGAACCTAATAAACATCGAAGACAAAGAGATCAATAACCAGTAGGAAACCAAATACTAAGAACTGTGTAACTTAGGATCAATGAACATTGAACCAATGAATTTCTGTGGGTCTTGATTGTATAATTATCTGAAAAATCCAGTCAAATTCATGTGTCATGGAATGAATTTTTCTGCACAACTCGGATATCTGTAGGTGAAATGATTTCTGTTGCACATCCTGGCCAGAATAAAGTAATGCCTTGATTCTCTAACACTAAAAGTGTTGTTGGAGTGTTTTTGTTTTTCCCACAGTTTTGGTCACAATATGAGCTTTCTTTTTTCCTCAAATTTGACTGGATTGTGGTTACAAATACTTCTGAAGCCCAGACTCTAATTTATAATCCCTAACTCCATGAAAATATCCCTTTGTTTTCATAATAATATGAGGTTTTGATGTTCTGTTGGAGGTTCCCTGCATTTTTGCTCTTTCTTGTGGAGTCAGTTTAGACTTTCTTTTCCTCTGACCATTTTGAAAGCTGGATGTTCCCCTCATCTTTGAAATTCTCTTCTTTCCATCCACGTACTGATCATATCACCTGCCAGGTAACTCTCTAAGCAACCTTCAAAAGGCAGATGGGATGGCTCAGACCCAGTATTTACATATTTGACTTATTCCAGTTTACCTGAAATGCTGCTGCCAGGACAAACACTCTCCTGCTGCATCAAGCACACAAAGGAAGAAAAGTGTTTGAGCTCCTTTTAGCTATATGCATTTAATCTGTGCTTTTAATGGAGACTAACTTTAAATTCTTTGATTTGCATCCATTTTTCCCTTGACAGCTGCTGATAGCCTGCAATAGCTTGGGTGGTCCTCTCTCAGACTGCACATTCCTCCTGATTTTAGAGAGAATTGTAGTGCTCAAGCTTGCTGAAAATTACTCAGTAAGAGATTTTATATGTTCACCTCACTCAGGAAAAATAACTATTGATATAAACGGTTTTGACCTCAACAGAGTTGAGTTTATTTACACCAGCTGAGCACCTTACCGAGCCTATCCAAACCTGACAGTGATCTCTTCCTTTTTCAGCTGTGATTAAAATATTTTCTGTCTTTACCAACCTTAAAGGCCTTAGAGGCTGCTCCCTGCTCGTGCCTCAATGTGTCATCTGGGCTAACACTGCATTAGTTGTTTGTCATGCAAGACAGATGAGTTTGGGTTTCTTTCAATTCAACCAGACTTTTACTGATTAACAGTATCAGTGTTTTCAAATACAGCCAGCTACCACGATCTTGTTTGAAAAGGATTGAATATTTGGAAACTAAATGGCAGAAATATGAACAGAGCAGTACATACAGGTCTGAAAACAGATTTAGAGTTAAAGCCTTTGAAACAGTACGTGAGTTTTCCTCCTTAATGTGAAAATGATGGCTATCATCTGGTTTGTAAATTCATATCAGATGAACATCTTGGAACAGTTAGAGCTAAAAAGCAGAAGATGTACAACTGAATAGAAGGGAAAAACTAAAAGTACCCTCTAAAGATAAGGGAAGGGATTCACAAATTCTTCATTAGATAGGCTGTGGTACTTAATGTTAGCTGGGGAACAAGCCCTTCTACAATAGAGAAGGAGTTTCTCCTCTCCAAATATGGGAACCACAATATGAAAAAGATATTAATCTGTTAGAGAATATCCAAAGGAGGGCAACAAAGATGGTGAAGGGCCTTGAGGGGAAGCTCTATGAGGAGCAGCTGAGGTCACTTGGTCTGTTCAGCCTGGAGAGGAGGAGACTGAGGGGAGATCTCACCACAATCTACAAGAGAGCATTGTGAGGGAAGGAGGAGGGGCAGGCACTGATCTCTGCTTTGTGGTGACCAGCGACAGGACCTGAGGGAATGACATAAAACTGTGGCAGAGGGGCTTAGGCTGGATATTAGGAAAAGGCTCTTCTCCCAGAGGTGCTTGAGTTTTGGAAGCACCAAGCCTGCCAGAGCTCAAGAAGCACTTGGATAATGGTCTCAGGCACGTGGTATGATCTGTGGGGTGGTCCTGTGCAGGGCCAGCAGCTGGAGTTCCATGAGCCCTGTGGGTCTCTTCCAACTCAGGATATTCTGATTCTATGAAATATGTCTCTTTAAAGTAATTTGGATGAAAGCTCTACACAACTCACTTCTATGCTTATACTTCAACAAAACGTTAGCTTTCCAGCTTAGTGTCTCTGTTGCCAGAACCCATTTCATCACTTCACATTAAGTGAAGGAATTGGGATCCTTGAGAGTTGGATGGCAGAGACGTGAAAGGTATCTTGGGACTGCATCCATCATAATGGGGCAAGCAGCAATAATTAGGGTTAAACTGCAGAATTGTCAAGGTGGGAGAGGGCTGGAATCAGAGGTGTTAATGAGGTGCTGTTGTCGGCAGTTTTATAATGCCTTTGTGGCATGAGATTGAAAACTACTGCGCCTTCTAATAATCAGTGCAGCTCGATTTAAAATGCCTTGTTTAAATAACCATTTTGGAAAGAGTGCCTGCTGTTTTCTGCACTAGACAACTTCAGGATTCCTAGCCTTAGGCATGCTTTTCCTGGTTGCCCAGGCATTTGAGGAAGGACTCACTATGCCTGCCAGGTGTCTCACCTTCCTCCCAGGCTGCTGGGCAGCACACACAACCCACCATCAAGCCCAAGAATAGATTCACCAGGAGCTAAGCAGTGTTTTAGAGAGCTGGGAAAAAAAAAATTATCAAAATAGGGCTGAATTCTCAGCAGAAACAAATCCATGTATTTCCCCAGTTATCGACAGAGTGATGTTGATTTATACCAGCTGCAGATGTGACCTAGGTCACAACTCTCTGCTTCATCTCCCATGCTGGCTGATGCTTGGAGGCCTTCAGCTGAAGTCTCATGGCTCAGGACCCCTCACTGAGCTGGGCCCCACATGTTTACTGAGGACTGTACATTTTACCCTCACATCCTCCGTGTGCTGAGCCTGTCCCAAGGGGTCACAGCACGTCTCCCCCGAGCAGGTCACAACTGACATGCTGGCCTGTAATGGGAAGTGGCACTGTGCATCCGGGAGCAACAAAAGGAAAATGTTGAAAAAGTGACTTTTTTTTTCATATTTCCCAATCTATAATGTGTAAAGTCAGAATGTCCCAGAACACTGTGTCCAGAAAAGGGCTTCTTCTGCCCTCTTCATGCCAGCTTGCATGAGGGGACTCAAAAAGGCTTCTAAAGCAAATAAACTGGAGGCAGGGGACTTCCTCACTCTTAATCTTACAGTTTTGAAGTGAAAACACAGGAGAAGCAAAGGGTGTTCTTCTTTCTCTCATCTACCCCTTAACCACAGCCAGATCCATTTATAGTCTTGTGCAGCTCTTTCAGTCTGGTTGAAATCAGTGGATTTTCAGACACAGGGCATTTCCCTTCCCTGCAGCATTGCTGTAGGAGTCTGTCCCTGCTTGTTACTGGAGAAATTTTATAGCCCTGCAAGTTGAGTCAACAGTCTTTACCCATGTGTGGAAAAAAACACCCTCGTTCTTTTAGCCCTGGGATCCTCATCTCTCAGCCCTGGGTAATTTGGATTAGCTGTTACTCATGCAAACAGTGCCACTTTAGTTTAGTCTGATCTCATTTCCACCCAGAAAAGGGTTTGAGAGCCTCAGAAGTGTGCTGAGAGCCTTTCACTCCCAACGAGCTCCTTCTATCTGTACTCTGTAGAGTCAAACATCTCCTTTAAAATCAGAGTAACTGCAAAAGCAGAGTCCCAGTGTTCACATGAGCCACAGCTACTATGGCAAAAGCCTTCCAGAAATACCCTTTCAGATGCTGAGCAGAAGTAAAACTATCACAGTCACCTCTGGTTTGATCTTGGCATGTGCTGCACACTCCTCCTTTCTCTAAACTCTGGCAAGGGCATTAGCATCCCTTTAGAGGTGTGCTGCTTGCTTGGAACAGTAAGTAGCTCTTCCAAAACCTGGTTGTGGGCTTGTCCCTGCCAGGTGAAGTTAATTGTGTTAAGGAAAACTTATTTTATCTCTTAAGCCTTGTCTGGGTGGACTTCAGGCAAGAGCACTCAGTGGCTCAAGGACCTCAGCTGGCTCCTGGTGTCCCAGCACAGGTTAGGAGTGGAGTCACTGGGAGGGAGCTGGCACATTAATTAATAAGGCAAGAATATGGTGTTTTGTTAAGGAATCCTATGCTTTCTCCACTTTCAGAAAACTTTCAAACAAGGTAAGCCACCTTCCTAGAAAACAAGCTGCAGTTTCAAAATTATGTAGAAATCCCTGGGGGAGTTTTTCTGCCCTGCACCATGCAGAAAATCAGATGGGATTATTACAGTGGTCCTGCTGGCCTCAACATCTGTGAAAGTTTGCTGCAGTTCCTTTGAATAGTTACTCTGCTTAGTAGGAGGTGACTTATTTTTTTTTCCTGTTGGCATGTTATCAGAGGAGATCACACTAATTGTGTATTTATCTAGAATTACAGTTATGAATCTGCTCTAATAAGGCAGTAATTCATATCTTGAGTGATTTATGGCCTGAGCCTGAAAGCCCTCTGAATCCCTTGGCTCCACTGGGATTTCCTAAGGCAAGGTCATTGCAGAATTGTGCTTCCTTTTGCTGCTGATACCCCGATGGTGTGGAACCAGCACCTTCACAACACCACTCATTTGTTAGCATTTATACAAAACTTTACAAGTGGAGCAAATGCAATTTGTACACTATTTTCTTATTCACGTTATTTAACAGCTCCCAAAGTCCTCTCCTGCCTTCCTCTGCTGGGGTACCTCGGTGAATTGGGAGGAGTTCTAGGAGGCAATTATTCTTCACTCTGGAACTTCTGTGGTTAAAATTCATTTAGCTCCAACAAAGGAAAGTAATGAGCGTTTATAGTCCCTGTGAAGTAGTTTTAACCTAGGACTCAAAAGACAAAGACCGCTGTTGAATAGCAATGTTTATTTAGCTTTTTAGCATTTAAATCTTTCTCTATTTGGATGTGTCTTTCCTTTTGAACTGGAAGCATAAGTTTCTCTGTTTGCCTGCAAAACTCTTTTTTTTTCATCTCACACTGAATCCCCAGAAAATCCTTAAATATTCTTGTAAATCTCAAAGATACTAAGGAGTTAGCCCCCCTTCCTCCCCATTTAGACCTTTGAAGACTGGTGTGACTAGAATGATTTTGGAGTTATAGTTCAGAGTCGGAATAAAAAATGAAGGGAAGCATTTTGCAATACCGTAGCCTGTACAATAACTAATTACTTATAGATTTTAGGTCACATTTGAAAAAGACAAATACTGAAATAAATGGATAATCACTTGGAGCTACCATTAACAGTTTGTTTAAGCACTTTGGGTTAAAATCAGCTCGATGCCACAGCAGAGCAGCTGGCTGCATCAGTGCATGATCCAGCTTTGTGCCAGAATCTGTGAGACCCAAACTGGCTCCTTTGCAGGGTCAGAAACATTTTCAGTTTGGGCTAGTGTACTGCACTAGGTGGTTGGTTGGGCCTTTGCTGGACCGTGCTGGTGGGAAGAGTTAACCAAGCAAAACCTGACCTGCTCTGACACCAAGTGAGACAGAAAAAAAGTCTTAGGGTTTGAGACCAGATGCTGCCCTCCACTGTGATGTTTAACAGAAAAAACGAGGAAATGTGCTGGCAGATTTGTGGAGATGTGATCTAAAACATCAGAAGACTTCAGAAGAGAGGGATGAAAATACAATTATTGACCTATGTATGATGTGATGAGTTTAAGCTTTAGATGTAGCCTGCATGTGTATTAAAGTTGTTACCTGTCATATGAATGTAATGCAGAAAATTAATTCCTTTATTGCATATTTTAATATGATGTCTTAAAAGCATTAATTGCCTGTTTTACCTTTGCAGCTGGAATAATCTATAATTTTGCTAAGGAGGTATGTTATCATGTGTTCAGCACAACTTTAGGCTTTGGAACCCTGGAGAACTGGCTTTTAGCAGGTAAATATTTTGCTCTTCAGCTTTTCTCCCTTCCCATGGGGCTTGAGATAGGAAACCTCCCTTCAGTTGCTTCCCTGTGAATTTTGGAAAATCCTTCCAGCCACACACATATCCCACAATGTCTGGCTGTTCCCTATTCCTTCAGAAATGACAGATGACAGAAGACTTTCTCCACAAAAAGGAGAAAGCTCTCAGCTTGGCACCAGATAGCCTCTATGAAATGTTCAACTCCTTGGAAAGGAAGTGTCAGATACATTGGAAATGCTGTTTTAGGGCTCCAGGAAAGATTTGAGTCCTCAAAGGCCTTTGCTAACTTACCTCATAAACACATGTGAGCCAGCAAGATGGGACAAAACTACACAAAAGACCCCAATTCATCCCAAATATCTTCAGATCATGAGGAATGGTCAGGGACAGGGATAAGAGCATCTGGAAATAACATCATTCCTAAGGGAAAATGTTCCATTTTAATTAATTGTATCCCTTTTATCCATGACAGCGCAATTGCTTTTTGCTTAACTAAGTCTTTTTAATTGGTGCTGGGCATGAATGATAAGCAAAGCTGTCCCACTCCTTGTTAGCTGTCAGGCAGCTCTTTCAGGGCACTGCAGGGTGGTTGGGAGACTTTGAAGCTGGGATGGAATAGCTGGAGCTGGTATTTGGGAGGGAGAGGGTGTGGCCCTGCGAACCAACCTACAAATCTCAGGGCTACCCCTTTCTGTAGATGCAAAAGGATTTTTTGTTGCTCACCAACCATCCCATGGTGACTTGTGGCACTCTTCCTGCCCCAGTGGAACTTCTCTTAGACTGGAGAAGTGAACATGTGGGACATGAGTGCCCTCCAAACCTTCTGCATAGGGATCCCAGTGCTGAGCTTCAGGCTCCAGATGCCACTGCTGGGATTTGTGTCCTGCCCCCCCAGGGGTGAGGCTGGATATGAGCTGTGCAGCTGTCCCTCCAAGGGGACACCTCTGACATGCTGGCAAAATCTGAGGGGTTGCCTTAAAAATTGTGTTTCTAGCTATTAAAGAGTGGGGAGCAAGACCTGTACAAGTGTCACAGCTGCCTGACAGTCTCTCACAAACCATTAGGCACAAGAGGCTGCATCACAAAGACCTAAAACCATACACTCTTATTTCACAAAGTCTCTTTCTTGGATGACTGGTTGACCCCTGCTGCAGTTTTTGAGGACTGAAACCACCACAGCCTGCTGCATTCCCTCCAACCAAGCACCCCACTCTCAGGTTTTGGTCTCACCGTGTGTGCTATCAGCTGTTCAACAGGGTAAAACATATTTTTATGACGTCCACAGGTGGGACATCATGGGCACCCTCTGGGTGCATCACCAGGCCTTCGTGGCCACCACTGCCCTCCCATTCCTGGGATCATAGAATCATGGAATGATTTGAGTTGGAATGGACCTTAAAGGTCATCTAGTTTCGACCCCCTGGGCAGGGACAGTTTTTACTAGACCAGGTTGTTCAAAGCCCCATCCAACGTGGCCTCGAACACTTTCAGGGATGGAGCATCCACAGTGGCTCTGGGCAACTTGTGCCAGTACCTCACTACCCTCACAGCAAAGAATTTCTCCCTGATACATAATTTAAACCTACTGTATTTTAGTTTAAAGCTATTCCCCCTGTCCTATCCCTACATGCCCTTGACAAATCCCTCTCCAGCTCTCTTGCAGGTATTTGGAAGGTGGTCTAAGAGCTCTCTCTTCTCCAGACTGAACAGCCCCGACTCTCTCAGCCTGTCTTCCTACGAGAGGCGCTCCAGCCCTCCGAGCATCCTTGCAGCCGCCTCCGGGCGGGGTCTCACGGGAGCGGAGCAGGGAGGGATGCGCAGGATCTCGGTGGGAGAAGGCAGCGGGGACGAGGGGCAGGGACAGGGCAGGGGATGGTGCCCGGCTCCCTCGCAGCGGCTCCGCGGAGCGGCAGCGGCCCTTGAGCTCCCCTTAGTGCCCGCAAGGAGCATTTGAGAGGAGCGGGCCCGGCGGTGGAGGGGAGCGGTGCCGGGGGAGGCTGAGGGGCTCATCCCGCTGATCCCGCCTGGCCCCAGGCTTCCCGTCGGGATGTGTCCAGCGCTCGTCCTTGCACGGAGACCTTTATTTATTGATCGCAAATTGCATCAACCGCATGGCATCCAGGAAAGACCAGTTCAATATTTTCTCCCTCATATCTACATGTGTGCGTGTATAATTTTGTTTCCTTATCTATTAGAGCATTTATTTATTTATTTATTTATTTATTTGTTTGTTTGTTTTTAACACCAAACGATAGCTTATTCATGCTTTGCTGTATTTTTTATTTGTCATCATTTTGCTTTACTGGAGCATCTAGTTTCTGAAGGCATGAAAAGCTTGGCTTTATACACCAGGCAAGTAGGGGGTATTGCTCCAGCTTAGGAAATGCTGACAGAAGGCAAGGGACTTAGCTAAGGTCAAAAACAAGTGCTGTGCTGAACCAGGGTAGTATGGCACCTAGATCCCAGGCACTTATTTTTGCACTTTAATGTGTGATCAGCATTGTTACTGAAGAATATTTATATTTGCATGGCAGAGAGATCATCTGATGATTTCTGAGCATCTGCTGTCTTGGGTGTATGCATTTCCCTGGGGGTTTTAAGCTCAGGTTCAGAACTGTACCATGATGAAGATGGACTAGCCAGCTCAGCTGCAGTAAGTGCAGGTTTCTGCACAGTGATCCTATTCTCTTACTGCACTAAGCTAACGTGGACCATCCCCTCCCCTGTGGACTTCGAGGTCACACACGTGTGAGCTCCTGCAGATGAGCTGATGTCAGGTAGCTGAAAAAGCTGTGAACTGGCTCACATGCCTGAGCTCCAATTGTTTTGTGACAGCTGGGATGTTCCAGGTTACCTGTGGGTCTTGCAACTGTTATTGATTTGTGGAAAATTCAACTTTTTTTTGTCAATATTTCTATGACCTGGTAAAGAGGCACAAAAGCACAGCCTGATGAAATTGGGTTTGCAGCATGAAGAAGAGCTCCATGGAGAGCAGAGGCAGCAGCAGCTCCCAGGACAGACTCGGTGTCCCATCAAGCACACTCCACCCCAGCATCCTCGCCGTGGTTGCAGTTGTGTGAGCCCCAGTCGCGCTTGCTGCAGTCTGTAATTGTAATTTCACCCCCCTGGCAATTTACATCATCAAGCCAAATTTGTCCGGTACCTTTGGAAAATTAAACAAAAAAACAAACAAACAAAAACCTGTTGGATGGGAGAAAGAGGAATATGCTTTTCTTTCCTAAAGGGAGCCCTGTGGATAGTGGGTGTGTGTTGGGTTGTGCGTTGGCTTGTTGGAAATCAAGCGTTTGGGCACGGTTCAAGCAGCAGGTGACACGGAGCTGCCTCATCCCAAGAGGCATGAGCTGCCCTGTTGAGGAGGTCACCGGCTGCTCATGTAGGTGACCTTGCTGTGGTGCTTTCTGGGTGTGTGTGACCCCCCTGCCAGGCCTGGAGAGGTGTAAAAGCTGTGGACTCACCTGCTGTGGCTGTGAAGGAAGAGACTGCGCGGTTGAATCCCAACATTCGGCAGACTACGGTGGCCTCTCGCGTGGTCCAGCCATCATCACATATTGTTCCCCAGACCCCTTTGTGGAAGATTTCCACTCGACCCCTCCTGTCTCCTCCCACGATTCGTACAAAATTACCGAGGCCAGCTGAGAGTTCAGAGGAGAAGAAAATAACACTATGGGTCATACAGGCATAAGGAAAAAGACATTGACAGACAGAAGCAGTGACCACCCAAAGCAGAGGGATGTTCCCATCTCCAGGGTGGGACCAGAGGTCACTGGTAGCTCAAATCCAAACAATTCAAGAGCCCCACCCCCTGCATTTGGAGACACCAGGCTGCAGCTTGGAGCACAGACTCCTGTTAGCTGTGCTGTGGGTTAACCAGTGTGAGCAGAGGGGTGTTTTGGTCCTGATCTCAGGTAGCTCTGATTCCAGAAGGCTAGTGAGAGAAGAAGTCCAGTACCTTCTCCTTTTTCACCTTTGCTCCCTTTCTCTCCTTTGGAACCTGTTCCAAATTAGAAAAGCAAACATTTGACAGTTGTTTGTGAAAAAATCTGGTTATTATCTAGTTCTGAATATTTGTGTGAGTTAGATATGTGCAGACTCCTCCCCTTGTAGAAAATGAACACCCTGAAGTGACTAAGAGTATGTAATAGAAACATGGCAGGAAAAGTAGGATAACATACAGCAAAATATTCCCAATGTGTTACCCAAGAAAAGGGCCACTTTCAAAATCCCATATATTCATTCACTTGTGGGAAATGTAGCTAATTCCCACTGTTACCTGTAAAATGATGTCTCTGATAGACTTCAGGATCTCCAGAAGCAGACATGGTATCTCCCAAAGTACTTGCAGAAGACCTACATCCTGGGATTTGATCTCCAGGGAGAGCATAAAGGTGCTCTCAACAGTCCTCCACATTTCTGGGGAGCATCTTGGTCTTGAGGGTAGGGGTGTTTGAAAAAACCCAATGAGCTCTTTCCCCCAGAGCTACCTCCAGAAAGCACTAATTGCTGTCTCCTTGTGGGAACCAGGAGATGAGATGCACCCAGAGGACAGTCATTGGCCTGGGGCCAGCCCAGTTACACTTCTTCCATCTTCCAGATGCAAAGCTCCAGAGGAGGAGTGCATGGAGGAGCCCCACATTTTATTTCTGAGGATTCTTGTACTATTCTGTGTGAACAATTAAAATAAAAAAGCATCTGGAGCACTGTTTGCTTCCCATGGGCTTTTGCAACATCGGTTTTTTTGTTTGATTTTTCTTTTACTACAGGTCTTATTTTTTTTAAAACACTCTGTGATTGGAACAGAAGGGGGTTAAGGATGGAGAGTAGCTATAGCGTTGGCCCTTTTGAACAACTTTTGTATCCTACAGTTAGCAAGGTGTAGTTAAATAGCCTCACTGTTAGGTGTTTCCAATAGCTTCACTATTCCATGTCCCTGAGTGCTGTGTGTACATGGGATTTATCCCAGGGTGTCTCTGATGTCTCTGAACAAAGCAAAGAGGAACATGGTTTGTTCCAGTTTTCTGTGAAATTAGGGATTTGAGAAAATCTAATGCCTCTGTGTACTTGCATGTCTTCTAGCACATCTCCCAGGGTGTACAATTGACACCCTGCACATTCCTCTGCTGGGAAGGCTGATCTGTCTGTTGAGTTCCTGCAAACCAGCTCTGAAAACACACCCCAGAGCAGCTTATGTTGGTCTGTGATCTACAGTCCCAAATCCAAATGTGCCATCAGCTCCACAGGCCCTGTGGCAGAGCCTTACCAGAAAATCCAGTGTCTCCCTTGGCTCCTTTTAGTCCTGGCTCTCCCTTCAGACCCCGAGGGCCATAATCCCCCTTGGCTCCTTTCTGACCAGCTGAGCCTGGGCTGCCTGGGTGGAAAGAAAAAAAGTCATTGCCTTTATCCCTTCCCAGGGAAAGGACATGACAAACATTTCACATCGATGCAGAACACTGGAATGTGGCACCTAAAGTTCTTTGCATCATCAGAATAAATCATGCTGTAAGAGTTTACCTGGTAGGCCCCGGTCTCCCTTTGCTCCCATTTGCCCTGGAGGTCCTAAGATCAACAAAACAAACAAACAAACAAACAAACAAACAAACAAACAAACATTTATAAGACTGATGTTTATACATTTATAAAAGCTTTGCAAATTAGTATTTACAATTGATTTTAACTCATCTAGTTTGGGTGTACACTATAAGCATCTATTTCTGACTCAGGTGTCTTACTTCACATCATACTCAGTGCAGACCTTGTCAAAAAGAAAATACAGGCAGTGGAGAAACATCTTCTCCTGAAATTAATCTTAAACTGCTTCTTTGTTTGTGCATTTTCATTTTATACAAAAATTCAGGCACCATCACCCCGTCAAGCATATTAGAGATGGCAGAAACAACCCTCTAGTGAGTAGTCAGCCCACAGCAGAGCCCCAGGAGTGCCATGGCATCCTGGCATGCATTGGGGGTCCAAGAAGAAGACTCAAGACATCTTCTCTGGGTGGTGTAGTTCCATTTCTGGTGTCTGCATGATGTGTATTGTTGACCCAGAACCTGTTTTATTCTCCTTTACCTGCTCTTCCTTGCTCTCCTTGTTCACCTTTGAGTCCAGCAATGCCTTGTGCTCCTAAAATCAAAAAGAAATCAGTAAGGGTGAAGCCATCACAAAAAGTGAGGCCAGAGTAGGAGATCAGTGAGTTATAGCTTTGAGCAGGGCTGTACCTGGGCTACCTTTAGGGCCCTGCTCCCCCTTCTCCCCTTTCTGACCAGGTCTGCCATCAAGGCCAGGACTTCCAGGAGGTCCACGTTGTCCAGTTGCACCTTGAGGTTGAGTGAAAGCAGCACAAATGAAGTGTAACACAACACATGAAGGGGATAAAAGGACAGACAGCTCTATCACCAGCCCTTGCACACTGAGCTGAGCCTATGAAGGCAAAACAGACACTGGCTGTCTCCAAATTGCAATCCTGGCAGTGCTAATCTTAGCAATGCAGTGAGGGATGATCTAGAGTGAAAGGCTGCATGGAACCAGCCTGACTGCCAGCCTTGAGATTCACAAGTTCTTCCTAAAAGAGCAGCCAATTTCTGCCCTTGTGTGTGCACACACCTCAGGAAGGAGGGCACAGCCCTTCTTCCCCTCTCAGGCTCCTGCACTGAGTGGGGCCCAGAAGAGACAGCCAAGGCTGCTGGATGAGTTTGGATGACATTGAAATGTTGGCATGGTTTCTTCATCTAATCATCACCTTCTCTTACCCATGCTGGGATCTAGACCAGCTGCAGTTTTCCTTGTCATGAAACACCATATAAAAGAGATCAGTCTTATATCTCCAGAAGAAGCTGCACCTTCTGTACTGCTTACCTGCCTCTCCTTTTGGCCCAGGAGGTCCAGGCTTCCCCAGGCCACCTGTAATGACACCCTGGCATCAGTGCACAGGACTCAGCCAGCCCCTCAGCTGGGGCAGCCCTGCACCCTGCCACACTGGGTCCTCTGCACTCACCTTCAGAACCTGGCATTCCTGGCAACCCTTGCACTCCCTCAGGACCCATGGGTCCCTGGGGCCCAGGGTCTCCCTTCTTGCCCATGTCACCTTTCTGTCCTTGGGGACCTATCAAAGAGCACAGCACACATGTGTCAATTAAAAAAAAACCAGATTTGTTGTCCCTGCAGCCTATGGAGTCCCTGTCAGGGCAGACCAATACAAGCTTTGGCTCTCTTCCAGAGTACTCTCATCTCCCCTTAACCTTCTCTTCTCTTAATGGGTGATCAGCATGCTCCAAAAGAGTTGAATTACTTGAAAGTGCCTCTTTTGAAGACTTCTCCTTCATCTTTCTGCTGTAGAATTATCCCAAAGTCCTTGCTTTTTGGTATTCCTCCTACAATAATTCTTCTGGAGCATCTTGTGCTAGTAAGAGCATTGGGGTATTCAGGATCTGATGGAAGATTTGAGGAAGCTCTTATCAAACCTGTCCAACTGTCCTCCTTGCTCTGCACCACACATCACCTGCTTTCTTTTCCTCTCCTGCTTTCAGCCCATGTGAGACCACTGAGCAGCAGCAATCCATAATGCATGTTACATGGCAGAAACATTGCATAACTCTTCTGCTCCAGGTGTACAAAGCCAGGCTTATGTAAGATATAAAGCTCTCAGAAAGAGGTTCCACTAAAATGAGGACTACCATCCACATTCTTGTGCATGTAAATTATATTGTATTATTTTATAGCATGGAAATCCTACTGCAAACATCACTGCTTTAATCGAGGGTAGGCTGATAATTGAATATCTGTGGCTTTCATTAGACAAAGGTCACTCTGTAAAGAGATTTCCATGGTGCAGAGTCAACATTTTGCATGGCCCCTTCCCCCAGCTCTCCTTTGGGAAATTTGCTGAAGCATGACATGGAATTAAACCCCTTCACATCAGGTCAAGTGTCCTGTTTATCCAGCTTCCTCACTGACTGGCAAACCCATGCTCAGGGCTGCTTGGATTTTTATGAGTACTCTCCATATGACCTATGGA
Organism: Buphagus erythrorhynchus; assembly: GCA_013400855.1. Lineage (NCBI taxonomy): Eukaryota > Metazoa > Chordata > Aves > Passeriformes > Sturnidae > Buphagus > Buphagus erythrorhynchus. The sequence continues at coordinate 6,726 of VZTT01014858.1, read as the reverse complement.
GACTTCTTCTGCTGTTTTATGTAGAACAAGTTTAAAAAGAAATATGTATGAGAACATTAAAAATGTTGAGGTAGTGAAGAAGTCTTACCTGGAAGCCCAATCCCTCCTTTTTCTCCTCTTGCTCCTGGAGCACCACTTGGGCCAGGAGGACCAGGAGGTCCTTTGCTCCCCGTCTCACCCTTGGGTCCATGTACACCTGCAAGGACAACAGCGTTTTTCTGATGCTTCATGAGGTGCCATGTGTAGTCAGTGCCAGCAGCAGGACACCCACCACAGCTGTGAGCATGAGCCAAACTCCACTCTCTGTACACTTGAGAGTGGTGCTGGTGACAGTGGGATCTTGACCCACTGTGACTGTTGCACACTGACTTTTAAAATAAGATTTTTTCCAGCTAAGTTTTGCTTTTGCTCACATTAGCTTTACATAGGCTTATCTCCTTCAACTCCAATGACATTCTTACTCACTTACACCTCAGCTGAGGATAAGATTGCTCATAAAATCATCCATAAAGCCACTTTATGTTCAACCACAGAAATAATTCAGGTGTCAGAAAAGCCTTACCTTGGTCTCCCTTTGTCCCTGGTGGTCCCCGTAACCCTGGGATGTAAAATACATATATCAGCTGACACACATCATCTATTCACAGTAATGGCTAAGAAGAAGAGACAAATTTTTTAATCATCCTTTGCTCACACGATTTCTGTCACCAGTGAGGCCAATCTCCAGCTGGCAGGGACCAGCACAACCACTTGAGTGAAGTCCTTGGAGCTCAGCTGAGTGCTCAGCTGGGCAGGGGCCAGCTTGTCTTCCTGCCAAGCCCAGCTCATGGGGACCATCGGGGGAGATCTTTCATGAAAACTCACTGAATGATTTGGCTCTGATGTGTAATAACACTGTTTGGCAGGAGGTGCTGTTTCAATGTTGTAAGTGCAGCCAGGAAGATATGAAAACACAATTTTTTATTTTTTTTTTTTTCCTTCAGAAAATCTCATCAGTGTAGCCAAGAAGTAGGGATGGATGAGTTACAGACCTGACCTAACAAGGGTTGCATCTTAGATCATCATCACAGGATCATAGAAACTGTTGTCTGGTCCAACCTCTGCTCAAAGTGGAGCCAGTGTTAGATCAGGACTTGCTGCATCCTCACAGTCTGGAGATGTTCACCTCCTGTGGCAGGTGTAGTTCTACCCAAACCCCCAAGTGCCCAGGGCAGCAGCCTGTGCATGGCTGTGGAGGGCAGAACTTGCACACAGCTCATTCCTGAGTCTGTGCCAATGTTTTCACTAGGGACAGGGTGGGCATTGACCTCTGTGGGAGCACTTGGGCTAACCAAGGCTCCTGGAGGATCAGTGGAAAGGTACAGCAGCTCTCCTCATGACCAAGGTGTTGGGTGTCTGCACACTGGGTAGGGTCTGGGTCTGGAGACTGAAATCCCAAATCCTCACTTAAGGTCTCTTAGATGAAATAAGAGGGAAAGAGAAGTTGTGGTGCATTTACCAACATACCTGGTGGACCAGGATCTCCTTTGCTTCCAGGAGGCCCTGAAATAAATATTTGATGGATATTTTTCAGTAGTCAGCAGTCAGTGAGGAACACAGCAGTATGGGATTGACAGGCTTGAGGTGTGGGCTGGAGACACCACCCTTTTGGAGGGCACCTAGAGTCCAAATCTAGAAGTCACAGGAGGGAGGAGGAGCCCAGAGCTTCATGTACAGCTGCCAGGGGATCTGGGGGTTTGCACAGGGCAGTGCTCCAGCTCCTGTAGGTTCTCCCTGGTCTGGAGTTGACTGGGCATGGGGGGCATCACTAACTAACAGGAAGATTAAATCTTGCCCCAGTTATTGGATCATCTAAACTGGGTTTTCAGCCCTGCTAGTGGTGCAAAGGAACCAGATCTCCCCACTACAGAGCCAGTATGGAGAGCCATACCTGCAGCCAGGGTGATGTTGTTCATCCTCATCATCAGGTTTGCATTGTTGCTTTTAATTATGGTGATTTCCTCTTCTAAGCTTCTCCTCCAGTTTTCTTCATGTCTTATGAGAAAGCTCTTCTGAGCATAGCTTCTCGACAAGGCCAGATTGTTGGCAAAGGAGCTCTGCAGAATCTCTTCTGTATAGGAGGCATTTTGCTCTTGAAGTTTCAATATCTCTCTCTGCATCTTAAATACTGAGGAAACAAAAAGCCCATGCAATGAATATCCACTGCCCAGCTTGGCTGGGAAATGTTGTTTGGCAGAGCAGCTCCTCAGCACCTGGGGGGGACACCGGGGGATAAAGACTCCCCCTGTTTGACCCGGGGAGGGGTTTCCATGTGCCGGTGCTTGCTGCAGCCAGGAGTGCAGCTGGGAGTGCTTTTTCCAAATGCAAAGCACACACACACACACGGTGGGGAATTGTTCCCTGCAGCGGCCGCTCTGCCTGGCGGTGTGCGGAGGAGCCTCGGAGGCTCCAGACCTGTGTGCTCGTTCCCTCTTGCCCGTGTCCCCAGGAGCTCCCAGCCGAGCTCTGTGCCGGTGCCAGGCCCTGCTGAGGCTGGTGTTACCTGTGTACATCAGCAGCCCCTGGCCGGCCGTCAGCAGCAGCAGGTAGGTGCCGAGAGCTGTCCGGACACAGCATGTGGACGCCTTCTTCTGGCTCCGAGGCTCTAAAAACCAAGAGATGGAGGGTGGACACTCTCCCACATCTCTCCCCTTCAAGCTTTGCCTTTTGAGGCTTGGCCACGATGCTTTCCAGGTCCCCCTGTGAGAGTGCTCGACCCTGGCAGCGAGGATCCTGCCTTCCTCTGCTCCAGGCTCTGCTTGGCCATCTTTTCCTCAGCTGATTTATCCAGCTCCCTTCCATCCAGACCTAACCCAGCCTACAACAGTGTGAGTGTGGTGGTTTTCCCCTTTCTGCATCAATAAACTCCCAGTTTCCATCGCTTTTAGGCTGCCACTCAGTGTGTTGCTCAAAGCAATTCCCTCTCCATCCAGAGCGCTGCATACATGTGATTCCAACAGCGATGCGTGTATGCATCAAAATAAATGAAAAATAAATAATAAACCGATGCGTGTATGCATCAAAATAAATGAAAAATAAATAATAAACCGAACTGCAGGACAAATTGAAACAAGTCATGAGATGAAAAACCAATCATTACCAGCAAATGTGAAAGAAATAAATGGCTTTGTTGAATTTTGGCCTTCAGGGAGAAAAAAAGTATTTTAGAAGCATTGGTAATTATGTCAGACATTCAGTAAGTTACTCTCAATTGAGGTTTTTGCTTTTTTTTCAAAGTAATGTAATCAGGAGTTTAAAGTCTTAATTTTAAAGAAAGTACAATATTTTAATTGGTTTTACAATAGAATGGCTTAGTCAGCTATGAAGCTTCTATATTCAGCTAAAAATTCATAAACTTACATTTTTTTATAGAGTCTGCTGATTTTAGTATCTTAACTATTATGCATGAAAGTCTTACTCAAGAAAATTAGACATTTTCTAAGACAGGAAAATAACTAATTTTTTTCTGATGCTCAGCATCAGCTTTTGGCTAGCAAGGGTAGTTTGACATACTTCTACTTTTAAATAGCAGTTAATTTACTAGCAAAATCACTGCAAAAAGCATTTAATATGCAATATTTTATTTTTATGTGTTGTTTTAGACCAGATAAAATCAATATAAATCAATTGAATAAAAAAACCCCTTACCACTTATCTGAAAGGTTGTAATAGTAGGTGAGGCAAACCCAATCTTTTCTGAAACACTGAAAGAGTTCATATCACTCGAATTTCCATCTTCCCCATACTTGTCTTTAAGTTTCATGACAAATTTCTTGTGGCTAACCTAAAGCCTTGTCAGATTATAGAAACAATAAAGAACTGGAGGCACTTCCTCTCTGTCTCCTGATTTGATATGCTTTCTGATATGCATTTCCTTTCTGCTCAGCTTTTATAGACTGCTGGGAACTCTGATGTGGTAATTTGAACAGTTCCTCAAAAAATCCCACAGCTAAGATGTTGAGCTGCTCTCATGCTGGAGTCCAGGGAGCCTTGGGCAGGATCCTGAAAGATCTTCAGCCTGGAGTTATTCAGCACTTCTGCATTGTGGTGGAGTTAGGCGTGAGATGGACATTTTGTTTCCAACACAAGTAAACCTCTTCAGGTAGCCAAGAAGATTCCATGTTCAATGTCAGCTTGGCAATCCCTCTCCTGGGAGGGAGGCTGAGGACTTTGTCCTAGAGGAACACACAGCAATGTGCACCAAGGTGACACCTCAGTGACTGTGTGTGACTCAAGTGCAAGGAGGCAAAAAATTAGGAGGAGTTGTAAAGACAAGCAAATGATGGTGGGATGGGGGAGCTGAAACCCAAATGGGTTTGGGGTGATATGGAGAAGAGACACTTGCAGCCTCCTTGACAAGGTCTCTCCAGCCCCTGCTTCCTCCCTGATGAGTATTTCACACCTATGGACACAATTCCTACTTCTTCACCATTTCTTTGCCCTCATCCTGCCAACCTCCCCTCCTATAGAGACCTTGCCATGGCATTTGACATTTTGACATCTCCATTTGTGTTGGGTTTGATTTTGATTTTGCGAAGCAGAGTGACTCACCCAAGCCTGCAGGCAGGAGCCGTCGGTAGGAGCTGGGCAGAGCCCTCCTCATCCACGCTGCCACCACCACGTCCTGCCCTCTCCGAGGTGCAAGGCTGTCACTGTCACACGGTGTGGTGCTGGCCTGCAGGTCTGTGCTCATCCCTGGGGCTGCTGGGTCTGTGCTCATCCCTGGGGCTGCTGGCTCCTCGCTGCTTTGCTTGGCCATGGAATGAAATGTGGCAAATCTTCAGGTAGGGGTGAGCTGGAGACCCACACCCTGACAGTGCAGAGTGAAGCCCTCTGTTCTGCACCTGATGTACAAATTTCTGAAAGGCTTAAACCACAAATGCATGGGGATTTTTGAATCCACTTCTGTGTTCTCCTTTCAAATGTGCTTGTGCAGCTGTGACCTGGTTTGTCCCCAGCAGGAAGGAAAAGGAATCCTCCATTTTTAAACATTCTGCTAGGAATGTGTAGGAATTGGGATAATTTGCTTGCTTGTGAAGGTCTCAGATATCGCTGTGAATTAGGGAGGCTCGAGAGGTTACCACCGATCAGCTGAGCCACAGTAAATGCCTGTGCATCCTCTCCCATCGTAGCATCACCTCCTTACAGGAGTAAGGGCTCATTTCCAGCCCATTTCTGATGGTTCTGGTGGTTCAGCTGACCACTCAGCACAAGCCTCTATGAGTCTGTTCTTGCTGGATGATGAGCTGAGAATGACTCTGGTTGTGCTGCCAAGTGGATGTTTGTAGGGATAGATGTGATTCAGGTGCATGCAGAGAGCAGATTTACAGCAGTGAGGCTTTTAATAATGCTTCTAGTCAAACCGATTTTATTCCAAAGTATTAAAAATAAGTTGGCAGACATAGTTCTAAAAAGCCTCATAGTTCTAAAAAGCCTGCCTAAAGACAAAAGTTGCAATGAGGTCTTTGTGCCCTTCCCTGAGAGAGAAGCTCAGGGGTAAGTTTTCACATGATTCATGGTCATGCTGTGATCATGCCACTCTCAGGGGCCCAGGTGGCATGGGTGTAAAAACAGGGGTAGACTCCATTGATTTTGACAGCCCTGAACTGCAGTGCTTCAGGTTTTGAAGTCCAATTCTCCACTTTTTGGGGGAAAGTCATGATCCCTCTGACTGCAGTCTCCTACCCAAACAGTCAAACCTTTATTTCTATTTGATGCAGCCCCATGCAACTCTGCCAGCTGCCACATTCTCATTGCTCAGGTGAGCATCTAGGTGCCTGGGAGGTTGAGGTGCACTTCTATCTGGATGTGCCTCTGCAAACAGGCAGCAGATTTCCCAGGGCACATGGTACTGAGGGTCTGGGCCACACCCTGGTGCCAGAAGCCATGTCCCAACATGCTGGCTCAGCCTCTGCGTGTGCTCCTGTCCTGCTTTCTGCTGTCTTTCATTTCTCACTGTACTGTCACTGGCTACAGCAATAGGTCTACTCTGATTTTGCAATCAGGGAAGAAAAAAAGAAAAGAAACTGCTGATTCAGTGCAGTCTCCCTAGGTTGATGTTTTGCTGAAGCAATGGGGTTATTTATAGAACAACAGATTCCAGCACATTATGGGACACACACACTGAGCCAGCAGCCTTATCCTTCGAGATATTATTCCTGTGAGAAAGCCCTGGTCCCTGTCCTCCTGCTGTTCATCCTGCCTCCCCTGGCATGTTCTTCTGACACTCAAGGAAGAGCCTGTAGTCCTCCAGCTCATCCTTTTCCCTCCTACATTCATACAGAAGGTGCTCCTCATGCTCTCACTCTAAATGTGCACCAAGATGTGAACCAAGTTTTATGAACTGACCACAGCTGCCTCAAAGTCACGGGCCTGGGGGAACTGCTGGTAGTGGGAAAAGGAAGTGGCCTGGAAGTGGCTGGTGGAGCAAAAAGTCCCTGGCCCTATCCACTACCTTTCTCATCTCCTTCCATCACTGTTGTCCACTGCAGGCATTTGCCAGCACCAAGAGCTCATGACAAAGCAAAGGGATGCAACACCAAACCCCAGCCTGGCAATAGCTAAACACATCAACAGCCTCCCAGCACTAATTCTGCCAGGGAGCTTGGGCAGACATCAGCCTCCTCAGGATAGCTATTTATCCTGAAAGAACTGAAGTTGCAGTTCTTTAAACCCTTTTTTTTTTTT
>VZTT01014857.1:0-34027 GCA_013400855.1 Buphagus erythrorhynchus | reverse complement strand
CCCTCAGCTCAGCCTAGAACCACACAGCTCAGTTTAACACAGACCCTCAGCTCAGCCTAGAACCACACAGCTCAGCAGTAAAGGCAATATCTGTGTATCACCAGCAGTGTTTTGGTAACAAACCCAAAACTCCTATAAAGAAAAATAACCCTGTGCCAGCCAAAACCACCACAACTGGACAGCCCAATAACAGGACATGCCAGAGTGAAAGCTATGGTGCTCTAAAAACTGCTCTTAAACAAAGGTGGAAAGGATTTTGGATATCTTTTATGGTCAGGATTTCAATTGCTCCATGATTATACCCCACACATTCTGGGAGAAAGTTTAAAAGTGTGGTCTAGGAAGAGCAAACAGAGGGGATATTTCTTATTTTTTATTCATCTGCACTGGGATGTGATTATTTTTTTTACTACTGTTGCCTAACTTAATAGTTGGCAAAAGTAAGAACAGGAGTGTAGAACTTTATGGTGCATACCTTTAAGTTTTAGCAAAATCTACATTTCTTCTCATTCAGCTGCTAGGACTCTGCCCAACAACCCACCTTAAAACAGACCTTTCACCCCAGCAATGCTCGATTATTCCCCAACACCATGAATACATGACAAAATGATAAACAAAGAAATCTTGAGTAGAAGATAATTAGTTTTGCTGCTCCTGTGCAACAGTAAAAGATTTAAAATAGTGAAAATAAAAATGTGTCTAAATAGGATGTTACAAATAAGAGTTGCTACAATACCCTTGTAGTCACTGCAATAAAGATGTCACCGGCAAATTTATTACAAGAAGTAACTAAGGGACACATTTGCATGAAGAGAAAAGCAGCAACTGGCTTTTTTTAGAGTTTTTACCTGATTCCCAGTTTCTCTCCACTTCCAGAGGTGTATCCTGCATGTGCCTGCATTGGGCATCTTTTAAATCCCGTGCAATGCTGAACTGAGCTTCACAAAGGAAAAGGGCCAAGCCACCAAGCTGCCCACTTCCCTTAAAAAGGGAACCAGAGATGTGCAAAAGCAATCCTTCTATTCTGTTAACTGGATGAAAATCTTGGCAAGAATCCCCAGGGAACAAAGAATCCTGTTCTATATGAACAGGTAAATGTCAATTTAGCTGGGCCAATTTCCCCAAACTGCTTCTACAAACTGAAGAACATTTATACAGCACTAAAGTTAAGGAAAACTCCCCCCAGTTTTCAGAAAGTTAAATCCCAGACAGTGACTGCTAAACTTCCAGGAAACTCTGGGACTGACACAGATTTATTAGTTTTGTAGATCCCTTCATTCCACATGACTATATTTCAATTGCCTCAGGCTTAAGCTTTTCTTTTGTCAAAACCAGTGAGAGCACAAAGCAGAGCTTTGAGCTGTAACATCTTCTGGCTGGACACACCATTCCAGCCCTGGGAGGGACAAATCAGGACATGGCTGGGAAGGGTTCACCTGCCAAACCCACAAAAATCCAGGTTTCATTTGGGGAAACATTTCCAGGTAAAGCACTGAGCTAACCCTGGTACTCTGACTCCAAAAGGGAAATGTCTTTCTCACCAGACTGTGATTTCCATGGAGTGACCCATTTGGTGGCATTGCTGTAATTTCTCTGGTACTCACAGAGCCTGAGAGTTCTTCAGATGTGTGCCCCAAGATCTGCATTTATAGAACAGCAGCTGGTGCTTCACACTGATCAAGTTCTGCTGTTACCAACATACTACAGGGCCTTGTTTCCCTAAATATAGGAGTGGTAAAATTATCCACAGTGTTATTCATCTATTACACTGAACTAAATAGTGCTTCCTCTGATTGGTGATTTTTGTTATTGTTTTCTTAAAATGTCACAGTATCACATTTTTCCATTTGAAGAGAGAGTGTGATGACAGCTATACATAGATCCTCTTGGACTGCTGCTTTCAGCAGCGTCTGAAATATAAATTCCTAACCAGCAGAAATAGAAATTCCTAAGTGGCACTTTCAGAATCAAAATTTTTGGAGGGCACATGACCAAAGCACAGTTGGCAGCTCTGTCCCAAACCAGGGTGGACTCTTGGTCAGAAGTCAGAGACACCAAACAGCCAAAACACCGAGAGAAATCACAACTCTAGTACAAGGCACACAAAGATCAGTGAAGCATCTTGATTCCAGAGCTCTTGGTTCTGCACATTTGCTCAGAAAAGAACTGAGAAAAAAAATAACTATGCACAAAATTATCTCCTAAATTCCTAATAATATCACTCAGGCACTTTGTGCCACACAGCAGCAGTCACAAAGTGGGACTGCTGCAAGCAGGAGGAAAACTAAACATCTTGTGCTAGTATGGCCATGATATTTCCATCAGCCTGGTGATGGGTGATTTAGTTGTACCAGATCCACACAGAGAAGAAATGCATGAATAGAGACACTTCTGACAAGCTGTAAGAGGCAAGGCTAAAATAAAAATAGCATAGAAGAAAATGAGTAGGTGGTTCATTGTTGAAAGGGAATAGCAACACTGCCATCTCCCCAAGCCCTGACAGGCTCCAAAAGCACCTGAGCACAACAAGCCAAGTGCTAATTCCATGAGGAGGCTCCAGGAATGGATGTAAAGCTATCACAGACATGCAAACACACAAGAAAAACCAGGAAATATTCCTGTGGAGATAATCTACCAAATGGAAAGTCTTGAGAGCAGACAGGGCTGGGCTGCAGCTGTCAACAAGTAATGTATGGACTCTGAGAAGAGACAGAGGACAAAGAAATGTCACCATGGTGTGAGGGAGCACAGGGAGGGGCTGCAGCACACCCCAAGGTATGACTCTCCCTCACAGCAAGGCCCTCCCAATCTGTGACAGGATTAAACATCCTTAGAGTGAAAGGCTGGAACTCAGGCAGCTCAAGGTTTGGTTTGGGTTCTGTTGGGGAGACAGGCCACCAATACCCTTGTGAGCCTGCCTGCACTGCCATGAAATCTAGGTTAGTCACTACAAGTCAGATAATCTTTTCTTATGGGCAAGAGACTCTAAATTATTTCTTTGACTAACTTTTCAAATAGCACTCTGGGTTTGAAAGCAGCTAAGCTCAAATGGTTTCCAACAGACATGTTTCTCATGTTGTTTTTATTCTTCTCTCTTTTGACTAATGATCAAACCTTACAATATACCTGTGAAGAATGTCAGCTCTTCATAACACAGTGCCATTATCACAGTGCACAAAACACCCAGGATTATCTGAGATGGTAAATCAATGACTTTAGCCCAACTGGTGATTTAATTACAGCTAAAAATAACCTTATGAAGTTGTTCACAGATGAATAATATTATTCCCATTTTATTCTTTAAAAATCTTTTTGGTGAATTCAGTCTGAGGTACTAAGAACCACATCATTAACAAAGTGCAATGGTTTTTGTTTAGATTTTTTTCTCCAGCATTGATTTAAAAAGGTCAATTTCTGTATTCTCTTTAGGCAAGGAAGGGATTTTTTATCTCTACAACAAGATACAGCTCGACTGTAACAGCATTCCAGTGTTTTCTGGCACTCTACAGATGGGGCTAACACAGACCTGTGTTAACATCAGGAGAACATCTTTTCCTGCAATTAACCTTTACTATAAGAGCAGCCTGAGTGGATATTCAAGGAGAAACATGTAAGGGATCCACACCTTTGGGACATGCAGAAAAAGCAAGGTTATATTCACCTGTGAACCTGTGGGGTGCCTGTATCAGAAGGGGTGTGTGTAGATATAGATATAAATACAGATGATATATATAGATGATATATATAGATGATATAGATAGCTATAGATGATATAGATATAGATAGATTAGATTTAGATGATATAGATATTTTGCATTAAGAAGGTCACTTCACCTATATTTTCAGAAGGTTAGGAGGCACACTTCTCAGAGTGAAAAATGAAATTCATTACAGCTCCATGATTTCTAATCACAAGTCAGTTCCAGCAGTATCACATCACCCCTTCAGTCTGCCTCAGATTTACATTTTGTGCCTTGTTTTGTTGGGTTTTCATCTTGAAAAAACCCAAACATTAAAAGGTGAATGATTACAGAAAGTTCTGATTTTATACTCATAAAAATCATGATAATTTGGTGTATAACATGAGTGATTTCAATGACAGCCACCTCAGTCCTGCTAAGTGAAATTTTTTAGTGTTAAGACATTTTAAAAAGCCTACCTTCAATGTAAAAAATATAAAGTAAGTAAAATATGCAGCCATAGTGCTTTGGTTCATGATATAGCATTCGGTGTACACACTTGAACACACCTCACCTAGGAAACACTGAAGTTTGTAATACAGTTCAGATGTTTACAGCAGTTTAATCACATGTATGTCTGAAAATGAGCAAGATTGCAAGAGGCTGCCTGCATGTTTAACTGCCACAAAGCCCATAAAGCCTGGAATAATTCACTTAAAAGTGTGGCTGTTTAAAGTCTCCCTTTTTCTTCCATAAATAACTGGTTGGAATTCAATCCTAAACTGTCCATGGCTCCTAGCAGCTCCAAAGGCCAGCTGCAGATGGTGCCCCTTGACTTGCTTGCACAGGAGAGAGTCTGAGGTCGACTTGTATAAACTGCTGGCACATTTAGACCCCCTGGGACTCCAATTTGTTGTGTGCCCGTTCATCTTAATGATTTAAATGAGTGCAAAGTTCTCCCCTTGAATACCAAGGCACCAGCTCTCATCCCTGCAGTCAGGGCTGTGCTGTTGGCAACTTGCTGAGTGCTACTGCAAAGTGATTCACCTGAAATTCAGTTAATTCTTCACTGAGCTCCAGCCACGTTTTCTGGTTTTTTAAAATTGCAAGCCTGTTATTAAAATCTACTAGGTTAAAAAAGAATAGCAACTCTTCAGATTTTACTGGAGGGCAAAAAAAGGACTAAAATTGTTATTTTATATGTGTACCTTTTCCATTCCTGGTTACTGTTTAGATAACAATGATCATGAGAAGACTAAAACAACAATCATCTTCTAGTCTGGCAATCAGGAATGGTTTTGATTCATTGCACATTTACCTCTGTCATTGATTTTCTACTCCCTAGTGAGAAAATATCTGGCAACTCTTAAATTTAAGCAAGATAACAAATAGAACAATGAAGATTTCCATTTAACAATGCCACAGATTCCTCTGATTTGTCAGGAAATAATCTTCCTTTTTCAGAGAAAACAAACTTGATATTCACACAGCTGCTTCTCAACACTTACCCCCATCTTTACATCCAAACCCTGCTGTGAGCTGAGCCTTGAGAAAAGCCCCTGAACACTGCCCAGACAAAATAAATTCTGTGGGCAGCCCAGACTTGGGTACCCCCTAAGAGAACTCCAGGGCTTGACTGCACCCAGTAGGTGCCAGCAGAACAAACCAGCCCAGCACAGGCATCAGTCAGGGCTGTGCTCACTCCTGCTACCTCTACACTGCCTTTCTCAGAGCAGCATTCTCAGGGCATCAAAAATGCAAATATAAAACCCAAAATGCACAGGGAACAGGGGGTTAACACACAGGAAAGCAAAGAGCAAAGTGGAATGATGGTCAAGATTCTGAAAGCAAAGAATAATTCTACAAATGTCCTCTTCTTGAGTAACACTATTAATCCCATGGCAGGATCCTGTCCCTGTCCACTGTGTTGGGAAGAAACAAAGCATTAAGGAGCAGTTGATTTGCAGTACTAGACTTCCCTGGATTTTTTTGTTTAATTTCTGTACTTCCAAATGATAACACCCAGAGCGGGGCTGAAGAAGAGATGTGACCCAACAGCCCTGAGAAACCTGGGAGAACTGCAGGGGCAAGTCTGCAAGGAAACAAGATGAGACAAGAGAGAGAAACCAGAAATATTAAACATTTGTTTCATTCCAAGTAACACAATTTCCTTCAGGAGCAATGCCCTTAATGCATTCCAAAGTGGCATTCAGATCACTTCCAGTCAGACTGATTTAGAATAATGAAAATCACTGCTGTGCCCCTGATTATTGTACCTGTTTGCCTGTGTGGAACTAGAGCTGAGCTGCTTTTTTTGTTTGTTTTGGTCAGGGCTGCAGCTTTTCACTGAAATAATTATACTACACTGCTACTTCACATAATTCCCCTCCAGGTTTAAGCTGAGAGATAATGTTATTACTTGGGAATAACACTCAGAAGAACTGTACACTCAGGAGGGAAGAGCTGCTTCACTGTGATGAAATAGATAAATTGGCACTTCTCTGGGTGCAATCAAGAGACATGGGACTGAGTCTGCATCTATTACCATGGCATCAGAATGCTGTGAGATCATCCTTGGAGCAGCCCTCTGATGTAACTCCATCTCTAGATTACAGAGAGAAAGCCAAAATCAAACCTCAAAAGGCAAATACTGCAGCAGGATTTAAGAAGCTAGAAGGAGACTTAAGTGGAATTTACATACTTGAAGCTCAGGATGTAAAATTAAAAACCCTATTTGAAGGAAGGAAAACCAAACCCAAATACACTTAGCAATGAAAAAGAACCCAGTAGTAACAGGTCCATTAACCAAATACTGAGGAGCCCCTGTTACTGTCTAAATGTTTGCTGCAAGCTTCTCTGGGCCTGGAGAACAGCAGTGCATCAAGTCTGGGCTTTTTCTTGGTGCTGAGCAGACAGTGCTCAATCCCAAACCTGTGTGCTGGGATCCAGCCTGGGTTTCCTCTGCATGCTGCTGCTTTCTCTAAGAAAAAAGCTCTGAGGGATTTTTTTGGCTTGCCATGATCCAATCCCTGCGACCTGTTCCCAGTTTGAGCAACACCCCACACTACAGTGTGCCAGTCCTTTAAACTACTCAGTTTCTGAGCACAGGGTCAATTTATCTAGACATGAAGATATAAAAATTAAGCAGAAAAACCCAAGCTTTATAAACTGCTTAAGACAGCTAGAACAAAACACTGGGAATTAATTTATAAAAATATGGGGAATTAATTTATTGCAGTGAAATGAAAGGTCAGCTTGTTTCACTTTTAGGGCAAAAAAAAAGCATTAAAAAAAAATTAAAACCCACATTTAGCACTGGGAACAATCAAAATGACAAAGGAAAACAGAAAGGCAGCAATACCATGTCCATGGTGACAGCTCTGACTCCAGGGGCTGTTTGTGTCCTCACCCCCAGCCCATTTGGAATGGGGGACACTGCACTTACAGCTCCTGGGGACAGGAGCACACCTCTGGTGCCCCAGGTTAATCCCAGCTGCACAAACCAGCTGGGGTCTGCAGTGAACTGCCAGGCCCCTGTCCCCAGGGGGGATGCTGGTGTCCCTGGGCTGGAGCCCAGCACTTCCCAGGAAAAAAGGACTTGAGTCTCCCTCCTGCACCAGCTGCCTAAAAGCCCTTCTCTGCAGTGACTCATTCTGCTGCTCCAGCTTAGCCTCTTTGAGGATTTGAGTCTCCATGACCTTGCCCAGGTCACACTCCACTTTCCTGCATAGCAAGAAGGCAAGGCTGCCACCATAGTAACCCAAATCTCAGCCTGAAACCATGGTAACAGGATCATCTTGCTCCAGGCACACTACCGAGGTGCCCAGCACCATCTCAGAATATTCAAATTGAAATAAACTGCTTTTGAGCAAATCAATTCCCTGACCCCTATTCCTACAAATTATTCCAGTGGAGAATTTCAAGGTAGGCTGGAGCTCCCCTCGGAACCTTTAAGGGAACGTGCCTGTGATTTATCTTGGTGCATCAAAGCACGGGTGGCTAGAAAATTCTATCCTAAAATTCTCTTGAAACAGTGGTACAGAAAGACAGAAGGGTCTCCATCTGTTCACCTGTGGATATTCTTAAAAGCCTTTCCTCTGAGTTTCTCCTTTAATACAGAAAAATGCTTCAGAAAGTACCCCTGGTTGTGCAGTCTAACCAAAATGGAGAAAAAATAGGGGGAAAAAGCCTTTTTGAACTGACCAGCTCCTTTTATTTTCATCAACCTTAAGGTTATTTGCAGCCCTAATAAGTGCAAGATTGCTGCTTTCAGTTTCATTAATCTTAAGCTTATTTGTAGAAATAACAAGTCCAAGATTTTATGACAGAAATGTGATTTTCATGTGATGTTTTTCCCTTAAGCAACCACAATGCAATTAAGAAGAGAGAAAATGTAGCCCTACTCTTCAAGCTTGCCTGCAGGCATCACCAATTTCACAACCTTTACGCCTGCAGTTTGTCTGGCACGGATAAAACAAGGTGGGGATCACAGTTTGTTGTGTCTCCCAGAATCCAAAAAGCTGCCAGTCCAGGTTCCCTCAGTGGAAGTGAGATGTGCACACAGCAGAAGAGAAGCAGATGGGATGGGGAGAACAACACTGCACAGGGCTGAGGTGATGCCCTTTATTCAGAGGGAAAGATCATCTGTAAGAACCCAAGGAGATGATTAAATACAAAGGAAGAAACTGTTTAACACAGAAAAAATTCTACATATGAGAGATCATTTTTTTGTACAATTTCTACAATGGGAGACTCCAGTGAGCTAATGCCAGATTGTTTCATGAGGTATTTTACTGCCTGACTCCCACTGAATTCTTATGGAGCACTCTGCCTGCAGGTGATGGCTTTTCCTAATGATATCTACTATATGTTTTTAAGCCAGAGTTTCTTTCAGAAAACTATTAAAAAAAAAACAACTAATTTAACTATCAATATTTTATTATCCACATAAATGTCAAATCCTTTAGCTGACATTACTATTTTATTGGCATGAGTCTACTGACATGCTGTAACACGTGTTAATTGTGCATTGCATCATATTTCACTTAATTAATTACAGCCTTTCTTCCTGATGAATGTCCTTGGCTTGTTATATTGTTAGCAAGGGTAAACAGGAGCACACCACTTAACTTTATACCATTAATTTTAAAAGCATTTCTTCCATTCTTCCTCTTCATCTTTTTTTAATGCTAAATAGCTCTGCTGCACACAGCCATATGCAGAATGTAAATTAAATGCACAGAATATTCATCTGTGAAAAACCAATTTGTGTGCACAGTGCCCATTCTATAGAAACAGAAAAAGATAATTTCAAATCAAGTCCATTTTTGAGTCCAGAAATGTGACTTGCCTATGCAGTTCCTCAATGGCTAAAATACCTGAAAAGCAAAACTTAAGCCTGTTATTTGGGGATTTGGGGCAAATATACCAGCCCAGAAATAAGTAAATGAAAGAAAAGCTAATTTTATTTTTTCCTAAGCCTATTTCCTGTTTGTCTGAAAAGCACATGAAGCAACCAGCCAGCCAGCCAATGATATAAAAAAAAATCATTACGCTGAACCAACAGTAATATTATCATCTGATTAACAACAGCCACCAAAATATCATCAATTCAATAAGGCAATGGAAGACCTCATTCCCCTCAGAGATTTCTTCACTTCAATACGAAAAAGCAAAATGAGAAAATTCCTCTTGAGCTGCACAGTTCATGCTGATGAGCTGGGATGAACCTGGATTGTGCTGTTTGGAAATATATATGTACACATGCAAATACATTTAGTGCCTGGATACAGACACACCAAAACATTGAATAAAATACACCTTGAGCTGTCCCTAGCCTCCTGCAGAGAGTGTCTCTGCCAAGGAACCCTATTCTGTAGAAAGCATAAGGGGGCTCTCCTCAGTCCAAAGATGCTTCTCAAAAATATTTTGTCGTCTCAGCATTACACTTTTATCCCTATTCTAAGGCCTGCTGCAATGCAACTGATTTTACCAGACCTGCCAGCAGCTCTCCAGGCAATGGCAGGGAATTATTAGGACTATTTTATTCCCCTGTGCTCACACCCCAGCCCAGCTGCCTGCTCCCTGCCCTGTCCTGGGGCTCACCCCATTAACTGCCCCTGCTCCCACCTCCTCTGGCACTGACACCCCTCAGCAGTGTATGAATACATTGTGCCCCATATTTACACACCCATTAGTGGCTAATAACCTCCCCTCTCTCCAGCTGGAATGACATTATACCCATTTGAGCTCTTTTTATATCAAATTTATTTGCAGGTAAACACAAAACAAACGGGATGATTCTCTGGCAAACAAGGTGTTTGGAGCAGCAGTGAATAGAAATTGCATTCTGACAGGTTAGCTCTTCTGCTTAAGTTCTGGAGCTGCTATTATGATTGGAAAAACATTTATGCAAACTGTCAGAAATTTGCCTTGGTCTACTGCCCATCCAATATCTTATTTCTCCAATGGAGTCTCATTTCAGTGTAATCATATTCCCAGTAAAAATTGAATAGTGCAGGCATGGAAGATTCAACACAAGTTATTCAGTCTAAAATACATGAAAGACTATTAAACCTGGCTATAGGGTCTTTAGGAGGGGGAAGGGAATGTTTACTCGACTATATTTGAAATATATTTTACATGAAATTTTGATTTTATACTAAATATCCCTGCTGATCCCTTTGCCACTTCCTTCTGTAGTAAACATGATCTGGTGCAAACATAAGGCTTATTTCAAATCCTAAAAGGTAATTAAAGCTGAGAGAGTCCAGGAAAAAAAAAAAATCATTGATGGTGCTTCTGTGCCTAAGGGAAGGTTTAATTAAAAGTCACAGGAGAATAATCTGTAAGAAACAAAAACGAGATGGCTGCTGTTAATTTGCCTGGGTCTCAGGCAGATAAACAGTAAATATGCAACAACTAAAGCTGCTGTGGTTTTGTTGTTCACTTTAACATTTGCTGGCAAAGCTCTGCCCTCATCTCCCCTGTCCTGAGCACTCCTCAGCAAAACCAAACCTCTGCTCTCCAGAGGAATTCCACCTGGGAAACTGCAGAGCCTGGGCTCCAGAGCTGGGCATGGGCACCAGATCAGACAGTGATTCCTGTGGGTTCAGACAGTGATTCCTGGGGGGTCAGACAGTGATTCCTGTGGGGTCAGACAGGATCCCAGATCAACAATTCCCGTGGGATCAGACAGCATCCCAGATCAACAATTCCTGTGGGGTCAGACAGCATCCCAGATCAACAATTCCTGTGGGATCAGACAGCATCCCAGATCAACAATTCCTGTGGGATCAGACAGGATCCCAGCTCATCCCCACAAGCCCCTGAAGCAGTCCAGGTAAGGAAATCCCTTTCCTCAGGATGAAGTGCCTGCAGAGGGTGTGCTCCAGCTGCTGGGCACAGCCCTGGGCTCACCAGCAGAGAACAGCCTTCCTTTGTTCCTTTTCCAAGGAGCAGCAGGAAGTGACAGCATTCCCCCTTCCCCTCTCACTGCTGTCTCCACCTTTAGGAGGGAGCTGAGGAGTTCTGAGTTTGGGGCTCTGTGGCTGCAGCAGGTCCCTGTGAGGATGACTATGCTGTCCTGGAGGAAGGGGACAGCTCCCCCTGCCCCAAGCACACTGGGATAACCAGGATAGAATTTTTATATTGTGCATCCAACTACACCACCACAGACACCAGCCCCCAGAACTGCAGCAATAATTAACTGTTCTCCTTTTCTGCTCCTGGCCTTCAGGAGCTCTGCCAAATGTCAGATCAAGAATCTTGGGATCTGCCCTCGTTTTGGGATGAAGGAAGCATGGTGCACTGTGTCCCTTCAGAACACCAAGGCTGCATTCATCTGCTGATGAGATGAGTAACTGCCACAGATCCAATTTCTTTCTTGTAAGGAAAAAATTTCATTGCAGGTGAAAAGTGACTGTTTGTATTTGCTCAGAAATCTTTCCCCAGCTTCATTACAACCAATGGACATCACAGATGAAATCTAGACAACCACTTCTTTTGGGTCACATTAATTTTTGGTACTTTTCTGCATCCATAACAAAGAAAATCACATATATTTGGGGTTTTCTTCTTGTTACACAAGTAAAAATCTCTACTCCCACTTACCTACATCCCCAGTAATTGTGTGTTTCAGCAGGGTAACTCCACTTAAAAATTCAGACATTTCCAGGTTAAATGAGCAGCAAATCAGTTCTTCCCACAGTACATGTTGAATTGTGCTATTATCCTACACACAGCAGGTGCCAATTTTTACAAAATCAGGAAGTGTCACAATTACAAGCAGAATTACTTGTTAAAATTTAAGAAGCAGATAAACAGCAAACAAGAACATTGATTACCCAACAAATGCTGAAAAAAGGAAAAATGCCTGTGTCTGATGAGACCAGTATAACATTTTTTGTTCTATGGGCAAGATACATCTCTTCAAAATGTAACGTTTGGTTGAGAACATTTTTGAAGACTATTATTTTAAGTGTTTCTTAAGTCACCAACTGTTGTGGTGAGTATTTTTCCTGTGAAACATTTACAAATACTGTAATTAACTGCTGTGGCACTGAAAAACAGAGATGCTGCATTCCTGTACAATTCTTGTAGCTGTGTTCAGAGAAGCACAAGGGGAAGTGAGGAGGCAGTGTGTGGGGAGTGACTCTGCCCTGCTTTTCTGGCTGCTTGGCCATGGTTCTTGCCTGCCAGCCACAAGGACCTTCCACACAGCAAGCTGTGATCTGTTTGGAGCAGAACTGACAGAGCCTTTGGAAAACACTGAGAATAAGGCAGGAGTGACTGAGCTAAAGCCTTGCTCCTGCTTCCTGCCTGCTGGAATCCCTGTCCAGCTCATGGGAGTGCAGGCTGCATCCTGACCCCCAGGGGAATGAATGGGGAGCTTTGTCCTGTCTTTCCCAGCAGCATTAGCAAACTGTGCCTCCAGTATTGTTATCATCACCACCCACTAGCCATTAGTGACCACAGGTTGGTGTAATACCAGTGGAATCATCCCACTTTGTCCCTGCCCTATGACAGTGGCCACAACCCTCATCCCCTACCCTCCTCTTCCTCTTGCAGAGCTCCACTTTTCTCTCTGGCTTGAAAGGGAGATCCCAGCCTGGCAATAAAATGTCAGTCCCTGTGCAAACACAGCTGAATTTCCTCAAGTCTCCTCTGTCCCTCCCAGGCACATGATTAAAAGCAGGCACATCAATATTGTCCCTGAAGCCTCCAGCAGTGCTGCAATGCCCACGTTGTCCCTGCACCTTGCTCCCCAGTCTCACTGCCTTTGCCAGCAGTCCCCTCCCATAGTCAGGTCCATCCTCATGTTTTCTTGGCCCCACTCCTCCTCCTAGAAAGGCAACATTGCTCCTCCAGAGATTTCCAGTCCAGCTCACTTCTGTCCAGAACAGAAGTGATGAAGTTAGGACCCTCCCCTTCCACCATTTTAATTTTATGAGATTCTGGTTTCTACCTGAAAATTCTTTTAGCCTCAGATTCCACTGTTTTGTACCACTAAGCTTTATTCTCTTTGCATTGTTTAGAGGTGGTGTCCATGCAGTCTACATCCTTGTTTCCAAAATAGTGCAATTCCCTCATCTTAACTATAACATCAGGAGCTAGAAAACAGCACTGCTGCAAAAACTGTACTGAATTTGACACTCTAAAACTCATACTCACCCACTCTGCATGCCAGAAATTGTTACTGTAAGACCTGGACAATTACCAGAGCTAAGTGATGTAAGGGTAATTTTGGCAGAATTTATCTCCATCAGTGTAATGCAGGAGGTGGCACAGTGTCACACACCCAAGTGTCACATGTGAAATGACACAGGGCTCAATGACATTTTTTCTCCTACAGAGGAAACATCTGAATATCTGTAGAAGGGCAAAAGAAGGAAAAGAGTACAAATCCTCTATGGAAAATTAAGCATCCTCTCTGAAATGAAATGTGATATTTAGTGGAATAGATGTGGAGATAAATTGGAGCCAAATGCAAGATTTACAGACAGAAAACAAAATGTCCAGGGGAGCAGATGGGCAGTTCCCTCCCCTGCCTTTGCCACTGGCTGTTGGTGCTTTCAGAGAATTCTGCAAGAACTTCCTTTGGGATACACAACCCCTATGTGCTTCATTACAGACTGGAGAAATCCTCCCAAGATCTGCAAGGAAATTGTTCTCTAGCACACTGTAGGAGAAATCTAAAGGACAAAGCCCTCCTGAGCTAGGACAGCTCAGCTTAAAACAGTTTTTCAAATATTGGTTTGGATCATTTTTGTCCAGTCAAGTTTGAATAACTCTCCAAGAATCAAGAACTATGTAAATATAATAATCACAGCAGCATTTTAAATGGCTGGCCATACATTCAGCACCCTCAGAAGCTCTAAAGCTGCACTGTCCTGTACAGGTGCACATCACCTGCTCCCCTCTGGCCCGGGGGATGGATCCCTGGTGCTGGATAAGGAACACACATCCCATGTCTGTAAATGGGTGCCCCAGAGCTGCAGCCCCCCAGGGGAAGGGCAGGGTCCCTCGAGAGTCCCACACTGGTTAAACTCAGTTTAACACTGAGCTCAAGGGTTGGGCTGGGCTGGCCAAGCCCCCCCCAGCTGCTGGTCAGTGCTCTGGCCCCCCATGGCACAGGGGAAAAGCTGAAGAGAAAAAAAACCCAGGCTGGAGCAAAAACAGAGCAATCACCCACCAGTGACTGTCACAGGCTCACCTGGCAGGATTTGAGTTCATTTTTTGCCAATTAACTTTAATTGTCTCTACCCCTTCTTATCACCACAGGTTACACTCAGTCCCCAAGTGTCTCCTTTCCTCTCCCATGCACACATGCTGTTATTACACAGTTTATAGTTTTCCTGAAAAGCAAAGAAAAAGACAGATTCCCACTGTTACACAGTAATACCAGTTTTTCTGTGGGTTTTTTTTGTTCACCTACTTGTAGCCTGACAAGAATGGGAGAAGTATCTTCAAGCAAAGCAGCTTTAAAAATAAAGAGACAGACTACTGATATCTTTATAGACAGCTCATAATGAATACTCAAAGGAGGAGAATCTGAACACACTCCCAAAAACTGGAAAGACAGAGGAGAAGGAAGGCTTCTGGTCTGCTAGAGCTGATACCTTAATTAGGCAATTATAACTATTAAACATTGCCAAAGCTCCAGGCCTAGTTGAATTACAACTGAGAAATCAGTAGAAAAATGGTAAGGGGAAAAGGAAAGCCCTCGGCAGGATTTGTGATAACTCATGAAGGAAGGGAGTATTTGAGAGCTAGAGTAGCAGTTAATATAATTCTTTTTACTTTAAAAGGCTCCAAGACTACAGAAAGCCCAAGCTTCTTATCCTGCACTCAGCTATGCAGAAGACAGAAAATTATTAAGCCAGATTTAGAAATGCCTGACTTAGAGGACCATGACAGGAGGCTGAATACAGAGAAAAAGGAGGCCATGGCAGACAGCTCGACTTGAATTCCTTTCACATGTTACTTACCTGGAGACAATCCCAAAGTAATGGACAATTTATCTGCAGCTCAGAAAAGCATCTGGTAGTGCAGCAAGAGCAGATGGATTTGAAAGGAGGTGAACAGGTTTGCAAAGAACTGACAAAACAAATTCCAGTGGGTTCAAAGGTGCAGCACAGCATCTGGCCAGCTGTGGAGTGCACAGGGGAGCTGGAGCTCCATCACTTCTAGAGCCCTGACCTTGGCATGCTGTGTTCAGAATTGTTACATGTACATTGATGGAGCTGGAGCTCCAGCATTTCTGGAGTCCTGACCTTGGCATGCTGTGTTCAGAATTGTTACATGTACACATGTACACTGATGGAGCTGGAGCTCCAGCATTCCCAGAGCCCTGACCTTGGCATGCTGTGATCAGAATTGTTACATGTACACTGATGGAGCTGGAGCTCCAGCATCTCCAGAGCCCTGACCCTGGCATGCTGTGTTCAGAATTGTTACATGTACACATGTACACTGATGGAGCTGGAGCTCCAGCATTTCTGGAGCCCTGACCCTGGCATGCTGTGTTCAGAATTGTTACATGTACATTGATGGAGCTGGAGCTCCAGCATCTCCAGAGTCCTGACCTTGCCATGCTGTGATCAGAATTGTTACATGTACACTGATGGAGCTGAAGCTCCATCATTTCCAGAGCCCTGACCCTGGCATGCTGTGTCCAGAATTGTTACATGTACACATGTACATGGATGGAGCTGGAGCTCCAGCATTTCTGGAGCCCTGACCTTGGCATGCTGTGTTCAGAATTGTTACATGTACACATGTACACTGATGGAGCTGGAGCTCCAGCATTTCTGGAGCCCTGACCTTGGCATTTTGTGATCAGAATTGTTACAAGTGCTGGTGGCACACAACTGCTGAGGCAACAGAAGCAGGGGAGAAGGAGCAACCAGTTTTGGAAAATTGTGGTTTATAGCCTCATCCATGGCACACAGGCCATGAGCAGGCACCTCTTGGTGCCTCACCTCATGGAATTCCTCACCAAGGAATTCCACAGCACTGGAAAGGGACCACAGAGAAAACATGCAAGTGGGAAAAAGTGGAATGTCTTGTGCCTGACACAAAGGATCCTCTTCTAACTCACTACAGACAAAAATGCAACTAATTGTAGGGTATTTATAGTGAAAAGTATAGAGGAGAGGAAATGATTCTAGAAATGCTAAATGAAAAGTCTTTTAAGAGGGTCATAACTAAGAAAGTTATTGAGTGATTTCACTGTTTCAATATTGGCTGATAAATCTCTAAAAATAAAATACAGCTTAGATTAAATGCTCAACAATGTTGTATTTTATTTTTAAAGATTATTTTAAAAGGGTTCTTAAAAGATTTGTGAATTCTGTTCAGAAGAGAGACAATCTCTGGATTCAAAATTGTAACCACTTACTACTTTAGCTTCTATACCACAGATGAATACCAAAACTATTAAATTCCATGCCATTGAATTCTTATTTTCTTAAAAAGTCTCATTTGGGGGTTGATTCTACACTTAGCTATAATTTTATGAAAAGAATTTTAATTTTTTTCCACATTATACAAGGATGAGATGTGAGAGAAATGAGAGAAAATAGTAGATTCAAATCTTTGGCATCATAATTTAGGGGAAATTACAGTTATAGAGCAGGTAATTTCTTAAGATTACTGAAGAGAAAGCAAAAAATTGATGTAAAAAAACCTATGACTAACACAAGGAAATAAGAGCAGCTTTTCCATTCTAGTATAATACATAGAATATCCATCTTTTAAATAGATCCAATATGAGAATAAATCAGGAATAGTGAATTAAAATGATCCTGAGTGTGGCTCAAGGAGGAGAAAGGTTGGGTTTGGGGATTTAAAAAATTGAAAGTATATAAACAAATCTGTCTCCCTGGGAGAAAAGGCATGTTTTGATGACTCTGTAGTTTTGTCTTTTCCTATAAAGATATCACTGCATGTTCCTAATTTTTGTGTGGCAAGACAAAAGGATTTCCTGCCCAAGTACCCCAGGAAAGAGCCAGTGAGCTGACCTGAGCAGGAACTGAGGAATTCCTTGCTTCTAGGAAAAGGCTCCAGTCCAAAACATTCGAGGGCATGTTTTGAATTTGTATCTGTATGTGACTCTGCTGATTTACTGGTTTTCATGTCCTTACCTTCACTTGAAAAGCTTAAAGTAATAATTTTGGCAAAGCTGTTGCCTAATGGCTTTCAAATAGACTTAAAAACATATTCTGATATAAACTGTATTGCCAAAGTCAATATATATCAGCTAAGTGAAATTAACCTTCAAGTGATACTTGAATAACAGTAAACCACAAGGGTATGGAAGAGATTAGATATACTGTGGTTTAATTATGTAACAATAATTCACCTCATTAATCTCTTAGGAAACAATAACCACAACAGTTAAATACTGTAATTAACAAACCCAATTTCAAACTTAATTTTAATTTTATACAACTTTGCAATATTATCCAGTGCAATCATAGAAAAGATAAATGAAAAAAAAGCAAATATCAAGGTCTCTGGAGAAGACATCCAGAATGTCCTCACCTCTTCCACCTGTGACAGGAGAGGAACAAGACCAGCACTACTTGGACTTATTTCTGTCCCAATAAGTGGAGACACAGTGGCTCCAATTCACGTGCAAATAATCTCAGGATCTCTCAATTCACACTTCTGCTAGGTCCAAGCACTCTGTGGACATTCCTGGTTCTCTCTACTACCATCAACATTCCTAATTCAAACAGCACTCCCTGGAGGACTGCTGCAGATTTGGGTAGCACACTGTAGTTTAACAAAGGTGATTTATTGTGCATTTAGGGTTTTTTTTCCCCTTTTGTTGCACTACAGAACGGTTTCCTAAATTGCATGCAGAAATAAACCTGTCTGTTGATGCCTTGGCTGCCTGGAACAGAGGCTAGGCAAGATTAGAGAGTAAAGGCAGGTATTTATTAAGGGCCTTCAATAGATACACCTGGGGCATCAGGAGCCTCCCAGAGGCCACACCCAAGATGGACAATGGTCATGAGTTTGTCACACAATTATAAATTTGGTCCATTCACACATCAGGGGTTAATCCTCCAATTACAGCTTCAGGTAATGAAGTCATGTACCCCCAGTTTGCTCCCCCCCAATTCCCTGTTGTTTACATCTCTCAGAGCCTGAGACAGTGAGGTGTCCTTGAGTTTCAGGCCTGGAGAGGAATTGTTTNTTTTTTTTAACACTTTTTTATTTATTTTTAATATTAGTAATTTTTTTTTTTTTTGCTCTGTTTGCAAGATAAGACTCAGTCTTTTTATTTGATGAGCTCTCAGTCTAAATTCATAGGTATTTTCCACGTGGATTAAGCCAGATATTCCTTAGTTTACAGCTGTAAAGCAAAAGATCACTTTTAAATATTTCTTTGTAGATTATATTCCTCATTCAAATGCAATGCAAATAGGAGGGAAATGTTTGTCTTGATTACTTTGATTTTAGCTTTTTAACAGGTGTCACATTTACTCCACAAAACCTCTGTAAAACCACACTCAGATTACTTAGCTTCTGCTTGCTGACCTTTTTTTCTTTATAGCTCTCCAAGGAGAAAAGGAGATATGTTTATAAAATCAGTGAGCAATAAACAAGAAGTTCATGTTCTCATAGAATGAAAAAATAACATCATCGAGAAAGTCATGTTCAAAAATACAAGTGTCTCAGAGAGAATAAAACTCATTCATTTATAACATTTTTCTATTAAAACAATGTAATAACTACTGAAGTTCAGATGATGTATGAGTATCTCCTTGAAGAAGATCTCCTATACATCTGATAAACCATAAATACTGGAGAATGTACCCCAGGCAGAACAAGCACAGCTTGGCGTGATCCTGAAAAATATCCAGTGTGTGTGAGGATGAGTTATGAAGGTGAACAAATTTAATATATCTGCTTGCCTCGTGGACACCCACAATTTGCAATTTAATCACCCAAAAGTTACGGTGTGTTCATAATTGTATTAGATTTTGAAATAAGGCAGTACTGGTTATGTTAAGCCTAAAAAATAGCTCACCTTTTCAGCTTTATGGTAATTTATAAAGGAAATAGTTACAAACAAGGTGAATGAAAGCATTAGAGCTGCACTGAACAAAAGGACAGTGTATTGCAGACAGATTCTTGAATCTGCATCACATTTTTATCATTGTCATCTTTTATATCTCCAGATTTATAGACAGAGAAAAACCCCAGTTCTGTCATTCTGTGAGGGAGACAGGATTTAATTTTTTTTCCTGAAAGCTAATTTTAAGAGTATCAAGACTTTCAGAGTGGAAAAAACATTGATCAGTCTTCAACCTCTATTTAACAAGTATAGGCACAGGCTTTATGCCTACAGATCCAGATCCTGGCAAAATTGGATAATATTGGAACCATAATTTTATATAAAATAGTTTAAAAATCACTGAATTAGATCTAAATAGAGAAAGCTAACTTTTTATTTTAGTGGCTTAGCTGAATAAAGCACAGTGATCTGCTAGCTTATTTTTCAGTAAACAATTTCATTGTTTAGAAGAAAAATGAAGCATTTACTTCAAGAAAGATGGGGAGAGATTATACTATAATAATGCAGCCAGGTGCACAATTTTAGAAATCAAAGACCTTGGTTCAAATTGGTACTTTGAATTAAGCAGAGATTTAAACATGATCTTCCCATTTTATATAAAATAAAAGGAACAGCAGCACCAGCCTCCTTCAGGATCTGGACCTTCACCCTCTGCTTTAACCAGGGGTGCATCTGCCCTGTTCAGGGGAGGGAAAAGAGTGCCAGCAAACAGAACTCCTCATCCGAATGGAAATGTTAGCTTTCACATGCTCTGGGCTGAAGAATGATGAAGATGATGTTGTTTTGGGTAGATCTGAAGCAGCCCTTTTTCCCTGAGGGGTGACCTGCTCACATGTTCAGACTGAGCAGGCAGCTCCAGAGGGGATGGAGGCTCTGCCTGCACAAGGAGCAACACGTACAGGTTGCACCAGGAGAAGTCTCACCTTTATAAATGATTTTTTTTTCATAGTGAAAACAAGGAAGCTCTGAGATCACCTCCCCATAGATGTGGCAGAATCCCCATCACTGGAGGCTTTTTGAAACATGACTGGACAGGGTGCTGAAAAGGCTCCTTTTCTTGGACTAGATGATCTTTCAAGGGCCCTTCAAACCTGGCTTGTTCTATGATTTTTCCCTCAGCAGCTGGGCATTAATAGTAAAGACAGCATTCTTTCAGATGCTGCAATAAAAATAATAAGAAAAGGGGTAACGCTGAAGTCTTCTTGCTCTATTATCAGTGAAAGCTTTAAAAAAAAACCACCCACCACTATAACATAAAACCTTCTAATTCCTCCCCAAAAGACAATCACATAACAAGATCTCTAATAAAAAAGGAAAAGATTAATTGGAGAGCTGCCTTGAGAGACCAAATGTTCCAGACCTGACAGTTTTATAATGTAAGTAATTAGGGCAACATTATGAGTTATGTTATCAGAGCCAGCAGCATGATCAGCAATTGTTTGCATCCCAGGGTCTATTCAGGAGTACAGCACACAGAAAGGAGAGCACCAAAAGCAGATGAAACAGATGTTGATGGAGCAGAGCTGACTCCTCAGCTGAATGCTCTTCTCACCCTGTCAGTGCCTTCCATGCATTTATCTTCATTAAAAGAAATGTAAGCTCCAATAAAAAGAAGAACAAGTAACTTAGAAGCTAACCCAGAGCAGGCTCCTGCAGGTGTCAGCTGCTGTGTAAAGCAAAAATTAAAGATGAGCAGAGCAGCAGAGGGGTGAGGAGTGAGCCCAAACTCTCCTCACTGCCTGAGCCACCTTCCTGCTGCTTTCCTGGGGTGCCCCTGATTGCAGGGGGAACCAGTGTGGGTCCCTCTCTTGGCACAGGGCTGCACAGCAGCTGAGAAACAAAACCCAGAGCCCTCAGCTGTTGAGAGCTTTGTTAACTCCTGGCTAAAGGATAAGGGACTTGACGAAGTCCAGATGGTCAAGACACAAACACAGCGTCCTTGAGCACAAAGTTAAACAAGATCAGGAGGTGCAAGAAGAAACAAAAACTATCTTACTACAGGCATTTGAAGTATGAAACAACATAGGCGGGGTAGGCTGCTGCAAGGGGACCAATGATGAGCTTAGTTTTGCAATATGCATGAGGCTAATTACTGCTTCTCTATAATGCAAAGCCTTCTGATTAATAGATGTGAGACTTGTTGATCACATCGGTGGTACTTGTCTCCCGTCATTTCCCAACACTCAGCTGAGAAGGGGTCTCAGTTTGAGACTGGTAATGCTAAAACCAAAGGCCCTTTGCTGGATTACACAGTGAAAAAGGGAGAAAACAAAGCTGGAGAAGCACTATCCAAGAAACCTGCAAACCTGTAAGAAAGGGAGCAGAGGAGGGTGACAGGGGAGGTGTGGGATGTTTGGCTGGGTGTCTGCCAGAAGTGAGCCCAGCAGCACAAAAAGCCCAGCTAAAAACCAGGAGCCATCAGTGGGAGCTGAGAGGGGGGCTGCAAAACAGGGCAGGTGAGCAGGGGAAAACAGGAACTCTCAGGGAACATCGGTGGTACTTTTTAGAAAACAGAAGGGTTTAGAAATTTATAGCTCCATAATAATATCTCACAAATGTCAGCTATTGTGGCTTGTCTACAGAATGGCTGATTCTGTCTGCTTGCCTAATTCCCTGATTGCCAGTTAATTATATGTTGTTAAATAAATCAATAAACTGCTTTGGTCATGATTTGGTGTAAAGAATACAATTTGAAGTTTTTCTCTATTACAGGTGTTTGTTTTCAAATGATCTACCTGATTAGCTTTCTTATTATTTCTGTACCTGTTTGAGACTTTAACTGGTACCATACGTTCAAAGAAATTAACTTGAACTGAAATGAGGTTTTTGTAATCAGTTGTGTTTTTGGCTTTTTCAAATGAAAACTTGGCAAATGTCATGGAAAGGATCACAGATGTAGTAAAACATGGGATGCTTATCAAAACCAAAATTATAAATATTACACATCTTCCATCACATAAAATAAATATCATTTATCTGATCACTTATGGCAACTCATGAGAAGTTTCTGCACTCTGATCAAGAGTGGTGTAGAGGTTGATCTTTGACTTGTACTAAAACCATGGAAGAGAACATCCAAGTGATTTTTTTTATAGCAGGAGCACAACTTTTTAAAATCACAATACTATAAAGTGTCTTTTGTTTTCAAAGAATCAGGTCCTAAACAGCTGCTCCAATCCTTGCCTTACAGATGGAAAAAATACCGAGGTAATAAACATCACAACAAAAATAAAGCCTTGTTTTACAGTTGAACTAAAGGCTCCAAAAAACTGAAACAAAGTAAATAATGTAGCAAAGATGCATCTCAAAGGAGCACTACTGTAACCACTGAATAATTACAAGCAGCAATGTTTATTAGTATGCAAAGAAGCCAGATCTGTTTTGCTTCCAGAGCAGCACAAAGGATAAAAAGTCAAGGAAGCAGCACATATTATAATACATCACACACAGAAATTCTCTGTTTGTTTCAGAGAACATCTTTACTCTGGAGGCACAGAGTGCAAGCTTCTTGCCGAGAATAAAAAGAAATCTTTAATTTCTATTTCCAGTGATGCATTGTGCCTTCAGAGCTCATTCAATTGAAAAAGTACAAAGGTTTCAGTTTACAGAAATTTTGTCAAAATGATTACAGAAGTTGGCATGGAACAATTTCCAAAACAAACTGTGTTATTTTCCTTTTATGGCCCCCTTGACATTTTTAGTTCTTTAGAGGTGGTGTAAGTGGTATAAGTTTCTATTTTCACAAGAGTGGCAGTGTTTTCTCTGATAAATAGCAAAAGTTAAAAAAAGTCACAGGCATCTGTAGTGTGTTGAAAATACTACATTTTAAAGTACTTTGTGTTTGTATGTGTAAATGAGTATGTGTACAGAAGGAAGAACTGAAGCAACAGAGTGAAGGAAAGATTTTTCAGGTGTTTTCAAGATACTGCTTCTCACATAAGGAATTGCTGACAAATTCACTTTTTCCTGTGCTTGCATCTTCACAGACACATATCAACAAATGACAGAATAAAAACTACAGAGGGATGCTGTCAGGAGCCACACAAAAGAAAAGGTGAACTGTTAAATAAAACCTTCAGAAACAGAATGACTCATTCCAGCACAACATGAAGAGACATGGTCCATCTGAAAAATCACAGCTCTACTTCAAGAATGCACAATTAGCAGTTTAAAAAGACATGATCTACTTGCCATTGGGTCATCTTTTAAAAACAGTGTTTAATCAAGATATTACAGATGGAGAGGGAGCTAAGAATTGGCTATAAATTAGGTGTTCTCCATAACAATAGTGGGAAAAGGGAAGGTTTAATAAAATGTAGTTGTAGTAGTCTCAGAAACTTTGTGAGTAGCTGAGCAGATCCCCTCAGTGCTCAGTGGAGTCACACATTAACAGTCAGTGCATCTATCAGAACTACTACCTGCACTACAAATGTGTAACCTGCCAGAAGGGAATCCCAGGGGATGCACACGCTGCTGGGCTGCTGAGCTGCATTTCTCACTGCCTCTGGGACTTGAAAGGAGCAGGAAAAAGAGAACTTGGAAATTTCATCACACTGAGAGTCTCAGCACCAGAGCTGAGAGATGTGGTTCTCAACTTAGCCTCTTAAAACACAAACTGAGGAGATTTCATTTCCCTGGACAGGTCACCCACACAATTTTCCCAGTCTGCCTCATTCATCTTCGCGCTTCAGAAAGATGAGTAGACTGAAATAGTTTTCAGTTTCCACACAATTGCACTTTCTTTCATATTTAGACTTGCTTTCACTTACAATTGAGAGAATCACAGGATGATGTCACTTGGAGGGGCCCTCTGGCACTCAGCCAGTCCAATCTGCTTCGTGCTCCTCTCAGAGCAGGCTGCCCAGGAATAGCCTGGTCCAGTCTGGAGCATTTGAGCACCCCCAGTTACTGCCATTCCTCCTCTCCACCCACACACTCACAATCTGTTCCAGTTTCAGGATAAAAATGTTACACACATGCAGATATGAATACACACACTAGCTTATGATGATATATATATACATATATATATATACACATGGAATTTCACACATTCTGCCTCCTGTCCTTGGACAACCAACGTGCCTGGCACTAAAATCACAGCAGCACTTGCAAGTTCCCCCAGTATAAATGGAAGATTTCCACAAGTTTGTACCATTCCCCATGCAACCATGGGTTCCTCACCTTTAATAATCACTGGTGCTCCTCTGGATACAGAAGCACAAGCAGCAGGTCTGCACCATGCCACTCCAGTCAGTCTGCAGGTGGAGGTGTGAGGATCTGTGTGCAGCCAGGAGCAGCAGAGTTCCACTGCTGAAATCCCAAATCCAATTTTGCTGCTGTGTTTCCAAGCAGCCCCAGGGTGTGCCCAGTGCCCATGGCAAGAACTGGCCAACCCCTTCCCCAGCAGCTCACCCCACACAGCCCTGCACCAGCACCTCAACACATCCACAGGGCTTTAAAATGAAAATGCAACAAAACCAGAGAGCTCCTGAGAGAGGCAGAGCTCAATCCTGTTATCTGCACCAAACACAGAATGATAACCAAAAGGTAAACTGGAACCCAGGAAACACCACTATTTTTTACAGAGTTATTCTGGGAGTTTTAGCAACTGCAAATATAAGTTGCGTGTACACACGTATCACTAACTGCAACAAAATAAAAACCAAACCAAACCCGGCAGAAAATCAACCAAGCAAATTCTCCTCCTTGTGTGCAGACTTATATTGATTCTGTGGGGATTCTGTCATACTTCAGAGCCCTCAACAGAGACTATAATTAGCCAGAAGTTTTGCAGCAGACCAGATGATCCAATACAAGTACTTGGCAAAGGACGTGCACATGAAGGGGAGGTCTGTGCGTGGACACTCAGGGCTTTAGAAATAAAAATAACAGAAGCATCACTAACTTAATGACAAGAAAAAATACTGATGATTAAATGATTTTAATAGTATGTCAAGATGAGGAATAACAGTCTTGGGAAATGAGACCAGGAAATTATTATCCCTCAGGTTTCTTCCACACTTTGTTGTTCGAGTGTCAAAAAGACAATATGCAAACTCCTCAGCCACATATTTAGCTTTAACACTTTATTAGTGCCAACAGCTCCAGAGCTACCATCTTCAGGAATATCTTGCCATTCTCACCCTTCTGGATTGAGTAGATGCTGAGAAAGTTTTAGAAAAAAAATGTTCTAAACTAAATGTGTATGTGGATTTTTTTGAGACCCTTAAATAGGCAAGCAGGATGAGAAGTTTACCTCTCTACAGAAATACCCTAAATTTACATTTATTTTAGGAAAACAAACTCTTTGGATTAAAGCTTCATTATCATGTCCTACACTACACCATAGTGTGAAATAAACTGGTGACCAGTTCCCATAGCCACAAACTTGATTGTTAACACACTGCAGGGTTTTATGTTAGATTTAGATAACATTTTCCTCACAAAATGTTAAAAAACCCAACCCAAACCCCAACAAATACATAGTTGTGGTAGCTGTGTTTATGAAGACAAGACAGGAACATTCATGTCCTTGGAGACCATGATTTCTGTGGTTAGAGGATTGCAGAAAATTAAGTATTTGCAAGTTCAGGAGACAACTTAATGAACAAAAGCCAGAATTAACAGTGGAAGTGACACCATGGACAGCCAAAAGGATCAGGCCCTCTTTTGGTATAAAAATTTCTATTATCTTCACATTCTGTACAAATTAGCCTAGTTCTTGGTTTCATTTTCTTTTCTAAAAGATATATTTTAGCAAGTATTAACTGCATACCCTTACCAGCAAGGAGTCCAATTGCTCCAATTCAAAGCACTATTTAAACAAAGAATAATTTTGGGTGTCATTGCTGTTTCTGGGGCATTTTTAAAATATTCTCAAAATTCACACACTTTATCAAGAAGTCTAAAACTGTTATAGTGGGGAGGTGATAGAAATATTTGTATCCATTTCCTGCCTTTTTTGAGATCTGTCCTGTAACAGTTGGAGAATACTTGGGGCAGAGCACATCACCGTTGTAATTTACTGCTGCAAGTCCAGGCAGAGCAAAGTGCAGTGACCAGATCTGGAATGGATTTTCTGGGCTATCCTGGACACCTTCTTTCAGTAGCATTAAAAAAAAAAATTCCATACTTTCTGAAATCCAACAGAAAATATTTTGAATTCCCTAGGTTCCTAAAATTTTGGCAATGCCCTTCAAAACAGCTAGATTATTGCCAGCCTTTTTTTAGATTTCTGTGCCAATAAATGACGTTATTTGGTTTGTCTCTGTTCTGCAGACAGATGTGGGTGTCAATATTCACACTCATGGATATCCATGAAGCCAGCACAGCCAGCAAAGGCTCTGCTTCCAAATGGGACACTCTGGATTAGACAATTAACATCAGCTCCTTCCACCCTGTAAATCTCGAAGTATCTAGATAAATCTGTCACTTCCTTAGAGATATCCAGGCCAAACCCCAGCTCCTTCAGGAGCTCAGACATCTCCCAATGATTTACTGAGTTTCTCCAATTAAATTGACTGCAGTATAGGTGTCTGACAAGAAATCTACTTTAAATATAAATTTACATAACTGAGCTCAAATACAACTGCAACAAAATCAAATACATTACAAAGCTAGAAATATAACAATTAATTTCCTGTGTCCAGTAATTGGATTCGCTTTGCATAGATTATTTATTGCACATATTACAACAGAACATGCACATTAATACTTTGCAGATTTCCACTTGTGCTTCCTACTCTCACAGAAGTTATTTTGCCATTCTTCATGTTCATGGAGATTCTTTACTCTTTCTTTTAATTGTCAAAACTCTCAGTAAGTGCAGTGAATTCCTCACCATTATTTTTAACAAGTTTTTCATGTCCCATTGAATCAAACAGCTTAAAAGCTTTGGCTTCAACTGCACTTTTTGAACCTGTTGTCCTTATAAATATAGACACTTTTTCTTAATAGGATTTCCAATTTGATGTGCCCTGAGCTGCAATGCCAGAAGGATTACTTAAATTATTGAAATTTAATTCCAAATCATTGAGGGTTTGATCACACAACTGAGGAGGCTTTGCTGTGTATTGTGCAGGGACGAGCCACACGAGCCTTCCTCACATCAGAAAGTTTGGGAAAACAGCCTTTGTAGGGCAAGCCAATTGCACTGCAGTTGTTTGGGTCCTGGGTCTTAATACCACGATTTTTGATACCACAGTTTCACATATTTCTACTCCAGTAGATATTCTGTGGGCCAAGATCAAGCCATTCCTGGACCTCTAAATGAATGACAAAATATTCTACAAATTTATCCCACTGCTGGCATCTATCCCACCAGGGAATCTGATCCTCTGGCAAGAATCCTTATGGTTTAGAAAAGGATTTCCTCCTTTTACAGTAGGAACAAGATAAAAAAACAACAAACAAAACAAAAACAAAACAAAACAAGAAAAATATCCAGCCCTGAGCAGGAGGAGTCATAATCCTTGAAGTCTAAGATGGAGAAGCACAGGGAGAACGTGGTGCATGAGGAATATATGGCAAAGCATGCAGGAGATGACAGGAGAGATGTTCAGATGAGCAGTCACCACCAAGAGAAAGTCCAAGGCAGCTGAGTCTTTTAGAAAGGTAAGATGTTCACCCTGAATATTCAATGTCATTAAAAACTACTGCCCTACAGTCAGTGAATCATAAAACTGGAACTCTGCTCCCCTGTAACCCCACAGCTTCATCCAACACTACCTGCATCAAACCTGTAACATCTGTTAGAGCTGAAAACTGCTTCTTCAAAAATAACTCAAAGTTCCTACCTCACATGTGAATTTTAATATCTTAATAGGTATGAATTTATTTCTTGAGAAAAACCTTTCACATTTCCTTTTTTCAAACATCTCTAGCATTATCCCATAGAAATTCTGACCTTTCTTTCTGAAATGAAGTTCAGCCCTCTACACAGACAGTATTTGTCTTATGCACTAGTTAAAACTCAAATCTTTATTGGGACCCCTGAATTCCTATAGGACAACTCCAAAGAGCTCCTACATGAGAATAAGGGGTCTGTGGGAACACTGAAGAGATGAAAATTACTCTTCTTCCACCCTTTGTCAGAATGCACATTTGACATTTCAATGAGTTGAGATTTGTTTGCCTTCAAGAGCCTTTTTCTGCTCTGTTTATCCTTCCTGCTTTTGTCACCTTTGGCACTGCCCTGACCACCGTGCCCAGCTCCCTGCACTGAGCACACATAAAATGGGACTGAGTCCAGAGAATGGCCACCAAGATGTTTACAGGGCTACCAGACAGGAAATACCAAGAATTGGGTTTAGTCAGCCTGAAGGTACAAAATTAAAGGCATTGGCCTTGCTTTAGCTGTGGTTACATTGAAGGAGGAACCAGATTCTCCTCAAACATGCTCAGCAAAAGGCCAAAAAGCAACAGATAGCAAGTTCTGAATAATTATCAGGAATAATTCTTGACATAATTTGGAATAAGTTGCCCATCAAGTTTGTGGAATGGCTATTCACCAGAGAGAATACAAACTCAGCAGGGCACAATCCTGATCTAACCCTGGAGTTTGAGTAGGATGCTGAACTAGAAGATCTCCCAAGGTCTCTTCCAAGCTAAATAAGTCTATGAAATGTCCAAGTAATACTTATTATTCATTGGTAAAAAAAAGGCACAGTGGGTTAATCCAACCTGGTTTTAAACATACTGATCCACATTTTCAGTTTATTCTTTATGTCTCTCTGCCTCAAGTTCCCACACTTCTGCTATAGTGGCTGCTCTGTGTTTCACAGTCTCTCCCTTTTATCAGATCCCATTTGTTGCAGATTCTTCCATGCTCAGAGCAATGCTGGTTTTTTTAGGAATCACCAGCTGGGAGCACACCCAGTTTTTCCAGTGAGCTCCCAAATCCATACAAGGGCTTTGGCAGTTCATCATTTCTGCTGAATGCAAAGGCACTCCTGGCCATGCTGGCAGTCACACATTGGATTTCTCTCAGATCTCTCCAGAACACCTTCAGTCCTTTGCCCTGCTCACCACTGTGCTGCCTCTTTTGACAGAACATGCTTGGCTTCCCAAATGGGGCTCCCCAGAAGGGTTTTGCCACTGGAGTGCAAACTCACCATGCTGGGCAGCTCCCAGCTGCTGCTGCCTGGGAACAGGGAAATACATCACCTAAGGCAGGGCAAAAACTCAGCATCACAAATATTTTCAACTAAGAAGGAAAACAAGTTGTGAAATATAACCATTTCCCATGCAACAGGAATTTTGGGCTTTGAGCAGCCCTAAAAGCAGTGTTTTCCTCTGAAAGAAACACAGGGAACAAAGCAAAAGAAGTCAAAACCTTCCAGAACCATCACTAACAGTATCCCTCAAACACAGTGTGTCTTATGCTTTCCCTAAAATTACAGCAGTTAGAAAACCAGGTATGTAAGATTTGACCTTTTTATCAATTTATCTTAGACTCTTTGGCAGTTGATTTCCAAATTTCTACTCTCAACCTACTTTTTCTGTACAATATTCCCTATTGCACTCTGCATGGGTTCACTGTGGACCACATCTACCCAAAATGTTTTTATTTGTGCCTTGAAGTTTTCTTTGACTCTTGAGTCTCTCTGATCTCTTGCAGTTAAACATCAGGTGAGAACCTGGGAGATTCTTCTGAAAGAAGTGAGAACAACTTTTTTCCCCTTTAACTACCTGCAATTTGCATGATTTTTGGATTTTATTTCCAAAGTTAAAAGCAAACAAGAAGATCTAAAACAGAACCTTTTAAAACTAAACCTAAAATGCTGGAAAATAATTTTCTATCCAAAAAAATGTTTTGAGTGAAGACTGTAACTAGATAAGTCAGATGTGTGAAACCAAAACCACAAACCATCACAGTGAAAAAGCCCTACTCTCCATTTTCATAGCATGTTTCTATCCCAGCATATCTTCACCTAAGCAGACTCTCTCTTTGATCTTTATGTATCAGCAGGGCAGAAGATAGAGGGATTTGATAAATCCCTGGCCAATTATGGGGAAAATCACACTTAAAGAACTGGCCATCCAGCAATATTCTGCCCCAAAGTGAATATTAAAGCTTAACAGACTGAAATTTTTTTGCAGACAGACAGGAGGAGGCAACTTCATCCCTCCAGTGGCACTGCACGTGGTCAGGACTATCTAAAGTCCTAAGTGGTGATCTCAGCAAATCCAGACTATTTGCTAAGCTTTTACTCCAAGAGCATCTGAGCCCTGTGTCCTGCACTGGGTGTGGGGCTGGGGGCTGCAGGGGTGGCCTCTGCCACCAGGGGCTTGGGACAGGGACAACTGCCCATCCTGAGGCACTGATTCCTGGGCAGCTGCTGGGAAGCTGAGATTAAATTTCCTTTGGTTTTGCTTTGCTTCTGCACATCACCTCTGCTTTTTTTCATTAAACTGCCTTTACTCCAAGCCAAGAGCTTTTCATGTCATCTTCTGCCCCTGTCCTGCCTGGGAGGTGGAGTGAGAGAGCAGCCCCAGCAGCCAGGCTGAGATCACACCACAAACAGCACCCCAGGCATCCATGGATAATGAACTGTTAATCACTTCTGGAGCTATTAAAGCTGCAGGGCATTTCTTGGAGAATGGCTGACTATACCTGACAGTTCCAGTGTCTCTGAATGTGCCCAGCAATCAAATGGCAAATTGGTAACAGGACAAATCTCACTAAATGCATCACACTGCCAGAGAAATCTTCCCTGTCCCAGCATGAAATCTTTCTGTAATGGCAGCAGTTCTTTCAGACAAAACAAATTTATGAGCCTCCTTTACAAAACTAAAGTTTAATTTCACTTTTTTTTTTTTTTACAGTTGTAATCAGCAGTTATGGTATTTCTTCAGACCAATAATGGACTTTCCTTTGTGATAATTCAACATACTAAGCACAAGCCCATCAAGAAATTATCTCAATGAGTATGTCAAAATAATACAATGTGTTTTCCCTCATATTCTGCTGATGGATTTAAATCCAGTCTTTAGGAAATGGTAATGTTTTTGAAAGATGAATCCACTTATAACAGACGTACAATTGAAAAAATGATTTATTTTCAGACCAGCAATTTAGAAGGACCAGGTGGAAGATATATAAACTTAATGGAAGTTTGAAAACATAGCAGGACTGAAGGCAGTGCATCAGCTCCTGAACCTCCAATCAAGAAGGTAACATCTTTAATAGCTTTTTAGAGCTCTGCCTCTCACAACTATAATCTTAAGTTATCCAGTTCATGCAGCTCCAATCTTCTCCAGTCTCACTTTTCTCCCCAGTGAGAGATTATGAAATCCATTTATCTTCACCCACTAGAATACTGTAGCTATAGACACAAAATATGCTGCTATCAGAGAAACAAAATGCAGTGGAAAGCCTTCTGATATATTTATTAACTGTTTAGTGTTTCTTTATTAGAGAAATAATATAAACTCAGCTTCTACAAAATCCCCAAGGAATCAACAGAGTTTGACTGAAGTGTGTCATTGCAAAGAATACTGTAAAAAGTTTACTTTCAGGGAAAATATACCCGTGTGTCAACTTTTTGTGTAACAAAGAGCAACACAAACCAAATGCTGATTCTCTGATAACACGCCCCATGTCCACCCTACTCAGTTTGCATCCCCAGAAACAACCAGGAGCCATTATTAAGCTCATTAGCTGATCCCAAATTCTTCCAGGGACACAAAGTTGTACCCAAACAAGCTACAGATCTTAGAAAGAATTACTGCTGCTACTGCAATGCCAGCATCTCCAAGTGACAGTGACATTTCCCTCAACATTAACATCTCAGTTAAAACTGGGCACTCTGCCTCCTGCTCCTGCTGCTTCCCCCATTTCAGGAGAAAAGCGAGCTGGTAACGAGGAGCTCCAATGGGCAGGGAAGCAGGAAGGTGCTGAAACACCAGATTGTGAAATACACACTCACATTTCACCTAGTCCAAGAAACCTGCCTCAAACAGGCAAGCAGAGAGGAAGAGCTGAGCTCAGGAGCTCAGGTGCCTGTGCCCAGCTCAGCTGCCATCTCCCAGCACTCAAACCTTCCAAAACCCAGAACTGCTCAGACACAGTGGCTGTCAGTCATGCTCCAGGGAAATGCAACTTTCCCAGAATCTAGCATCAGTCTCAATTTTTACTTTTTCTCTGTCAATTTACAACAAACAGAACCAAACTCCCAAATTTCACATTAGGGTTCAATTCAATTAGCAGCAGACTAAAAACTCAGACTGAAGTCTGAAGTAATCAAGTTACTTTAGTTCTGAGAACCTTTGAATACAGTCTTATAATTAATTTGCATTACCATAATATAAAGACCAGAGGAATGAACCAATCTTTACCAAGAGTAGCTGCAGGTTCTCTATTGTCAACATTACAAAAACCACAGAGAACCTTGTAGCTGGAAAGAACAACATTATAAAAGAAATGTAACTTTTTTCAGTACAAAACTCTTGATACTTGAATTACTACAACAGAGCCCAGCTTCCCAAAAGAAGCAGTGCTGTTACATGTTCCATTTAGGAACTTCTTTTTAAAATACTGCATTAACTCACAGTTTGAATGGTGATTTTTACAAAACTGGGGAAAACCCACAGAAACCTGCTTATTCACCCCTCTGAGCACCTTTAAGAGCCAAGCAGGTGCCTGTTTATTACAGTATTACAAAACAGCAAAACATCCACATCTTTGCATTTAACATACTAAAAATAAAAAATAGGGAAATAAAATGGTAAGCTCTGATCATTCCTAAAATGCTGAAATGCAAAATACCTCTATGAAAATATTTTTCAAAATTCACTCTAGGAAGGAAATAAGAATGCACAAATTTTTCACCTACAAGAAGGATTTAAGAACCTAGACTAGAAAGCTGTAGCATTACTGGAAACAGGAAAAATATTTAGGTTAAGCAATCTGCAGTAAAGTATGAAATACAGCCCTACCATTGCTATTTTCCCTTTTGAATTCTGTGTGAGAGGCCATCAGTAAGAAGTTGCCATTATCAACAATGAGACAATTGCTGGAAGCAATAACCTTTTATAAACACCTTGTCTCCTACAAGAACCCCTTTCCATGCACAGAGGACTTGGGTGATAATGACAGCTGCTGCAGTCAAGCAGAAATTCAGCATTTGTCTCCAAACTCCCATAGATTTAGGACCTTTCTAAACAATCTGAATTTGTGTGGTCATGTTTGCAGCTGAACTGGGGAGGCACAGGGGACAGAAACTTCAGTGGAGGACAGAGAAGCTCAGTAGATGGAATAGTGGAGATTTCCTCAATATCCAAATATATAACTATATATATATTGTTTTATGTATATAGCACTTAAGAGCTGGTTTATTTCAAAGCACTACCTAAGTACACATCAAACTTGAAACTTTTCTTGCTAAAATTAAAAACAGTCCTATCAGCACTTTATAATTTTAATATTTTTTAATTGCCTCATTTCAGAGTTCTCTACTTAAAATCAAGGTAAAAGTAGAAAGCTCAAAATTTAAATTATTTACAACTGTGTTAAAATCTCTTGAAAGGCACAGAAAATGTTTGGGGTTTTTATAGCTCTCCATTTTCAAGAAATTTTTATCCTCATTTAGAATCAAAAGAGCCAACAATAGGATAAATTGGTAAACAAATAATAAATACCCCTTTACACATTTTTTCAACTCTCCACAGAGCTACACCAGCAGATCTACATCCACATTTTTCTGGGTTACCATGGTTATCTGCTTCCCTTACTTGCTTGAACCAGAAACTG
>VZTT01014856.1:7600-51461 GCA_013400855.1 Buphagus erythrorhynchus | reverse complement strand
AATCAAGCCCTTAATCTTGAGTTTTTTACCATTTGGCACAAGTAGTGTTGATATTCGTAATCTTAAGGATTTAAAATTTGGCATACAGCTGTGGCACATGAGAAAGTGAAAAAAAATGGGTATGGGAGACCCATGGAGGCCCAGACTAAGCCCCCAAGGGATGAGTGCCAATGGTCTTTTTGGAAAGCAAAAAAGAATCATAGAATCATAGAATCTCCTGAGTTGGAAGGGGCCCACAAGGATCATTGAAGCCATTGTGCAGCAAGGGAGCAACACCTCCTCTTCTTCCTTTGTTTCTGTATGAAGGTGATGGCAATTGCTGAGCTCTGCTGTTGAGGTTTCTGGTGCTAAAATGTTTTAGCAATGGTATTATCCCCAGGGTGGGAGAGTGTCTCTGATCATGCAGTCAGAAAGCTGATGCTATTGAGGATAAAGGTGTGTCTTCCTTTGCCTTTTAGGAATTGAAGAGGGGACTCATATTTTCCATCTAAACAGCCACTGAGGTGCCAACTGCTCTTTTGCTTCTCACTTAGACGCCTAGGACACTGCATAAGAATAGATAATTCACTGGGCTTGTCTGGCTTTAGCATAGTAATTTTCCATTTGAAAATGTCAAGAGATTCTTTAACATCAGTAGAAACAGCCTTGTCAAAATGGATACAAATCAGAACCCTGGAAAAGCTTGATACAAAAATGAAGGTCCCAGCTTTCCTTATGTCATTATTTGAGTAAAGATTTTTTTCTCTCTCTTTCTGAAGCCCAAGTAAGAACTAACCTTGTTTCAAACTGCCTAGGAACAGTGTATGGAAACGACTCCTAGAAAATGACTTAAATTTTCCAAGGAGAGAGTGGGGAAGTTGTAGAGGAGAGGGATGGCAGGTTGCATGTGGAGATAGAGGGATAAAGGAGACCATTATCCAAGGTCACTTGGGGAGTGACATAGAAGGGAATGGGGAGCAGAGGGTTGCCACAGCTGTGCTGCATGAGGTAAAGTCCATCTGGAGAAGTGACTATAGTGGAATATAGGACAGAAACTGCACAGAAACATGGGAGTGGAAATAGGAGACAACTGTGAGAGGAGACAGGAGCCCTACCATGTCTGGCTGGAGAAGGTATAACATGAGGAACACATAAAAACCCTGTCACTGGAAGTGAAAATGGGCATTAGGGAGAGCAGGAGACAGTGGAATAGGTAAGAGCACATATAGGAAACCTGACAGTGAGGGAGTGAGTGAGGCCCCTGCAGGGTAGAGGCAAGGGATGGGAGATTGGAAAAGGCATTTCTGATAAAGCTGGAGTCCCAGGAGGCAGGGTGGTGAGCCTGGACAGCAGCATTCCAGAACCACATGGAACACCAGTGGTTATGATGAAAGGGCTGCAGCTGGACAAGCTCCTTCAGGTCCATGAAAGCTGCACAGCCAGTGCCCATGCTCCATCACACCCTGCCTTGCATCCAGACTCGGTGGAACCTGTGCATGCCAACTGAACCCATGTTCCTTGCACAGAGAAAATGTTACAGCTGGAAAAAGGTGACTGAATGGAAGCCCAGGGTACTGAGGGTACGTGAGGACAAGCAGAGTTCACTGAAGGAGAGCAGCTCTCAGTGCATGGGCACCATTATGGAGCAGGAGGAACAGCCAGGGGAACGAGAGAGGTGGAGGAGGCTGAGCATTTCTTCAAAGGTGCTGGCTGCAAGGCATGGGAGGAGAGCCAGTGAAAGAAGTGGGAGAAAAAGGAGCAAGGCTAAGAACTTGGCATGAAGGGAGGGAAAGCTCGAGGGGAGATTTTTGTGCTGTTAGGGATCCTCTGATAATAAAACAGACTCCTTTTCAAAAAGGGCAAAGAATTATCGAGGAAAAGACTAGCAGTTCAAGTTGCAGAAGAAAGAAAAGTCTGAGGGTGAGCTCCACAGTGTGCTCAGAAAAATAAGGTGTGTAGCAGTGCTTGTGACTGCCACTCAGCTGCTGCAGGCAAGCGTGGAACAGCCCCTGCTGTCACTTTTCCTTCTTTTTGTGGTCAGCAGTGGCTCAGATGAGAGCATATTCTTGTTTCAAAGCTCACAGAGAGCATTACTCACAACTTTCTGTCATCCTCCTGCCTCTGTCTGACTTTGAGTATAAGAAAGACAAAGGAAGTTTTATCCTTTTGGTTTTCCAGTGGTGTTCCTTAGCAAAATATTTTTGCAGCATCAAGGTCTTTGTAAAGAAACTTGGTTTAAATTTTGAATTGCAGTAACTGTAGAAGCAAAAAAGAAGAAATACAGGAAAGCTGAGCAACTGCAATCAGCAGGGAAGCTTCCTTTCCTATAATATTTTCTCTTCAAAAGAGAAAACAGCCACAAAAATGTAAGAAAATATTATGTCTTAATCTTTTTAATGACCAGAACATTCTTCAGTGATGAGTCATGTTTCTGAGAAAACTTGAACTAGGATATGATGAAATCTTGATGCAATTTATGGAATTGGTGGAAAACTGTGAAGTAGGACTAGTCACTGTTGGGCAACAGATTTCTTGATTGAAAAGTATATTATTTCAGTAA
Source organism: Buphagus erythrorhynchus (assembly GCA_013400855.1). NCBI lineage: Eukaryota > Metazoa > Chordata > Aves > Passeriformes > Sturnidae > Buphagus > Buphagus erythrorhynchus. The sequence continues at coordinate 48,922 of VZTT01014856.1, read as the reverse complement.
TGGATTCATTGAAATTTCTGTATATCCTGTTGACAGAGAAAAAGAGGTTTTGGCCCTGATATAGAGAAGGGAAAAAATGTGATGAAAATATCAGTTAGACCTTATTTATAATAAACTCTAAAAATGTAAACTTAAGCTAAACCAAAGTGACTAATCTAAGCTAGTTCTGAGGGTCCCTGTCCAGTAAACAGAGAGAGAGGCACCTGGAGAGAGCAGTGTGTCCCTTTCTTTTCACTGCTCGTTTGAACAGAAGCAGAGTTTCTTTGGAGTGACCCAGGAGCCTGGGCAGTAGTCCCTGTGCATCCTCCTGGATAGGATAGCTGGCTTCACTCTGTCCTTCTATTCAATTCAGTTGTACCATATTGATATTTAAATAAATGTTTTCTGAAGATTCTTCATTTCTGGTAGTATCATTTGCACAAGATTTCTAACGGATTCTGGAAAAGCAAAGTGTCCTCCCCATGCCTTTAACTGACTAAACATGCTACTGCCTTCAGTGGTGGCTTAGATTATTTCCCAAAACAAAAAATAAACCCCCAAAAATTTCTAAGTCAGCATTGTCTAAACATTTATTCTCGGCCTCACTGAGTCACAGTCTCCTTTCAGGAGGGCATTGTGCCCCTGTGTGCTCCCACAGAGCTGCAGTAGTCAGAGCAGATTAACTGCACTCTTCAGCCCACCAGGTCTATTGTTAGTAAAGTGGAAGAAACAACCTCTCTTTGCTGGTGAGCAAAAAGCATCTAATCTGTTGCACAAAGAAGAAAGATTGTTTTTCTCCCAGATGCATCTCGAACTCACACGAACCCACATGTCTCAGTGGGAAGTAGGTGCACAGATAAAGCAAGGGAAGTGCAGTGGCTGCTGAATGAGGTGGGTTGTTAAGTGCAAGGGGTCCAGCATCAGCTTTTTTGGTAGCTTTGTGTGGCTGTTGTGCAACCTGAGAATGATTTTTCCACCTTAATGTGAGAAGGTGCTTTTTAGATTGTGTCCATGGGCTAAATAAAGGATAACTCAGAAAAATAAGACTTTTATCAGAGAAAGCATATTCTACCTAGAAGTGAGTTTCTTCACTGACTTTTCTTTCCTGAAATCTTTATTTGACTTGTAATGAAGGATTTACTAAAAAGAAATCAGCTGTGGTGCACAGTCCTGATCAGCAGGGTTCTCCCTGATATCCAGAGCTGATGTGACTGAGATTATAAATTGAATGAGAACTCAGGACATTGGTGCTGTTACCATCTGAGAGTATATCAGCTGCAAGAAAAGAATGCAGTGTCTGTTGATATGTAGGTGTAAATAAGAAGTAGGATGGAGAAAAAAACCTTTAAATTTTGTATCTGTGCACTCTGAGTAGATGTGTTATCTCCAAGGGACAATTTCTGCTATTGTTCTGATTTGTATTTGACATGCTAATTAGCACTGAGGATGTTTTCATTCATTAAGTCTTTTTACCATGAGAAGCTTAATTGATTTAAAGTACCTTGGTGAAAATCAACATCTGTTCTGCTTAATTTCTAGGATTGATAGATACTAAATAATAAATACCTTGTATTCCTCTTCTTTCCTATATTAGTTACAACTCTGTTCTGCAGGTGAAGGATACAGTTAGCATATGATCTCCTCAAAGTTATGAGGAAAAACTGCAGAGAACTTATATACTCTTAAAAGCAGGATTCTGCACTCACTTCTTACAGATTAGCCTGGTCAGGGCTAAACAATAAATGATGTCATTCAGTTTTTTGCAGCAGCATTTTCCATGTATTTCCATACTCAGGTAAGATTATTCCTTGGAGACAGGTATGCCCTGTTTTATCAGTAGCAGACATGTGAGAATACATTGTCTCTCAAGCCAAACTACCAGGAAAGAAAAATATCTGGCAATTCAGGGAGGAGCATAGCAAAGGAAGAGCACTGTAGAAAAGATAAAGTAGGAGAAAATGCTTTATTTCTTCAAGGCGTATTATCTTGACCTAGGAAAGTGATGCCTTTGTCTATATAAAGACAATTGCAACATGAAATTTCCTGCTTGTGAGCATGTATCTTTGGGGACCACTTTAGGAAGCAAGAGATTTGTAGGGTTTCTATTTCTGTCCCTCTGGCTTGGGGAACCATACCTTTCCACACAGATTTTACAGTGCCTTTACAATGTTTGATCTTTGAAATAAGAAGCAAGGTTTCTTAAGCTATCTAAAACTGTGCCTCTTTGTTTCCTAGGTGCAATTCTTCAACTCTGTTTCTCAGTCCTTCAGTAGAGATGGGCAGCATCTGCTGCTCCTGTTTCACCTGCTACCTTTCCAGCCAGCTATTAGTCACTTCTCAGTCTGCTGTCCCAGAGCAGGATTACAGAGGTACCTTTTGGAATGAGGTATCTTCACTGATCAAGGAGAGGCTCTCAGTACATTGGTGCAGTCACCACCCAGAAATGCTGTGATGGATTATTCATGCCGAGAAACAGGAAAGCTGTCATATCTTCTCCATAGTGTCACTTCACCCTTCCTGAAGTGACCAAGGCCCTCATTTTGGGCTGGCAGACACTGATCTGTGCTACAATCACACTGAGAGCTGTCTTTTCCCCGTGTGCAATCTCTCACCAAATAACATATGCAAAGAATACAACCTGACTGTTGGATTCCAGCTGTCTCTCAGCTGCCTCTCTAATTCCTTTCCAGCCTTCGGACTACCATGGCACTTTGTAAAGCAGGTTTTATTATGCAGACCTTGCATTCACTGGAAACTAGGCTGAACTTACAGCCTTAGAGCAAAGGGCAGCCTGTCCTCTTTACCAGGACCCTGAGCTGCATCCAAAGTAAGAAGTGAAAGTGGGGGACAGCACCATCCACCCTGAGTTTTGCTGGTCAGCTCACAGGCTCCTGCTGCAGGAAACGCAGCGTGCTGCCACTCGTTAATACAGTGGCAACAGTTTATTGCTGTGGGAGTGCCCAAAAATGCTTCCTGTCTCCCATGGCAACCTTGAGCTTGCATGGAACAAATTGTGAGCAAATCCTGCTGTACTCATTCACACTCTTTGAGATTTGCCTCTCACGCCTGCTACAAAACCAACAGCAGAGAAACAACAGTGCAGTGCGCAGGCTCTGACTGATGCACGTTTTTATCTCTGCAGTTGTTATTCTGTTGTTGCCTGTTCCTAGCAGTTGACTTTGTGTGCTGGTATCATGTATAAATCTCTAGTTCCATTCAAGGGTGGAATTTGTAGAACAAGCACTAACTGGAAAAGAATTGGTGACTCATAAGCCTAAACATCCTTCATATTTAGCAGGAATAAATATTGATGCTAGAGAGATTTAAATTTAATAATGGTTAAAAATTGCAGTGTGTTGATGGGGAAGTCAGTTCCTTGTGCACCTGTGACTCCTATTGACTTTGGAGGTAGTTGCAGGGATGCAGCAGAAGCTGGTTTTAGCATTTCTGAATTGTATTCTGTACTCCCAGGGATTTCCAGGCAAGGGAAGAACAAGGAAGAGAATTGCCTTTGGAATTTTCATTTCATTCTTTAGGAGTAACTAACAAAGGGAAGTATTTTGCTGTGGTGACATATTTTCCTTTTAATGAAGTTAAGATAACTTTCATGAAGTTAAGAGTGACATAACTTTCTGTTGATTTCAATCTACAAATTTTTTTACCATATAAATAGAAGAAAGGGTAGATCACTAGACATTGGTCAGTGGCACGCTGGATAAATTCCACACATGCATACGTGCATCCTGACCAAAAACTATGCACTTTATCAGTGGGAGGCATTAATATTTGCCCTTTTTTTGTGAACAGCAAGCTAGGGTTGATGAAGGACAACCAAAGACTGGTGCAGCTCCTCTTGTTTCAGTCATGCCTGTCCCTGTTGTGATGAAATCTCGCAGCTCTCACATGCCCTTGCAACAAGGATGTACAACTTTAAGCTTTTTCAAGAAAGGAAGGAAAACTTTAAATTATGATCTCAGACTTGCAAAGGAAGATGGAAAATATAATTTTCAAATGCCTGATTTGTTTTATAAATTGCAAAGGCATTTGTGCTTTTCAAAAGGAAATCCGTTAAATCCCTGTTGTTCAATCCATGGGGTCCAGTTGTTAGGAGGAAAAGGTCCCAGAAGCTATATAAGTTATGCTTAACAATTGTGACATTTGCATCCAATTTGAAGTAGCCATTGGGAGAAAATTCATTAAGAATGAGTAGGGTATTTCTAAAACCATCAGCTAGGGGATGCAGTTTGGCCCTAATTTAATTGTTGACTTTAAGAATATGCAGAAATTTTATAAGCTCCATGCATTAAAAAGAGATGTGTCAAATCCTAAAGACTACTTGCAGGAGGGCTCACCAGAGGAGCAGTAGGCAGTGGATCAGCTTATTTGCAGAGCTGGACAGCTTTGGCTCCCAGTCCTGTGTCCCATCACTACCAAATGTATTTTGTCTCATCCTTAAATCTTTCAGCAAAGAGTTGAGCTGCTTATAGCATTGATCTGAAGCCCAAATGAGTTCTAATGTAATATAAATAATAATAAAAGCCATAATAATTGCCATTTAACTTTCCTCTTATTATTAGCCACCAGCAAAACCCTACCATTCTCCCCTAAATGCTACATAAACAATCCAGTGCAGCCTTGAAACATAAACATCCACTGACAGCTGAAGTAGATTTCATTAGCCATTTCCTATATGATAAATATCCTGGCATTATTAATGTCCTGCTAAGTAAACATTGGCAGTGTTAAAACGAATTCTTAAAAAAAAATCATTAGACACTCCTATATTAACATGAGTGGCAATACAGTTCATCTATCATAATCAAATACTGTGGTCAAAATCATCCTGAGATGAATACATATGTTGAATTTTTTCCTCACTTTAATCAGTTTTCATATTATTGTGTCTACCTAAGTATTTTTTTTTCATATTCAAAACACGGAAGCAAATACCTGAATCTTCTTTATGCGTAGTTTTTCAACTAAATACAATCCATGCAACAGAATATAAGTATTCCCTGCCCTGAGTAGCATAAAATTTATATAAGACAGAGAAACAGTATTGGCAAATCCCAAAAATAAATGAATGACTTTAAAAAAATATTATTCATGATTTGTACCTTGGATATCATTATTTATACAATTCTACCATATTAAGCCACTCTAAATCCCTGAAGTCAGACTAGCCTCACTTCAACATATGCTTAAGTCTCCTGTCAGGAAGAGCTTTCCTAGAAAGCCTCTTATTATTTTTGCCATCCTTTACATGATAGAGGGTCTCCAGAGAAGGATGAAGCTGATGAAGGATCTAGAGCACAAGTCTGGAGTGGCTGAGGGAGCTGGAGGTGTTTAGCCTGGAGAAAAGGAGGCTCAGGAGGGACCTCATTTCTCTCTACAACTGAAAAGAGGGTGTAGCCAGGTGGGGATCAACCTCCTCTCCTAAGCAACAAGTGATAGGACAGGAGGAAACAGCCTCAAGTTGCATCTGAGGAAGCTTGGACTGGATATTAGGAAAAAGAATTTTACTGAAAGGGTTATCAAGCATTGGAGCAGGCTGCCTAGGGAAGTGATTGAGTCACTATCCTTGGAAGTGTTCAATAAACATATAGGTGGGGACATGGTTTAATGGTGGATGGGGCAGTGCTGGGTTAACTGTTGGACTCAAGGGTCTCTGAGATATTTTCCACCCTTAATGACTGTATGCTTCTCGGATTCTGCATGATTTACCCATCCCTAAATATTTCACAGAAAGAGAGCGTGCCCTGTGTTTTGATGGGATGAGTTTAGAACCTGTGAGCCCGGTGGTGAGGGGTTGGAGCACTGTGGGGAGCGCAGAGAGGCGCGAGCAGCGAGTGATGCTGGGTGTGCGACTCCACAGCTCTCTGGCCAGGCTGGCTGGCATCTCCTCTTCCCCAGCCCCCACAGGACTGGTGGGTCTTTGCTACATCCCAGGGGGCTGTGAGGATAAAGCCACTGTGAGTGTCTCAAATGCTATGAAGATACACAACAACAAAGAACTGTGCATGCAGCCAAGTCCACAGAGCACCCCTTAAACCCTTCTTCAGTTTGCTCCGGCAAATGTCTCATATTCATTAGGTTCCATCTGATATATATGTTGGTTAGGTTTGTTATTTTAAAATATATAGTAATATTTGAGAGTTTTTAGATATCTAGAGCTAATTTAGATTAGCTCTTGATATCAGAACCTACAGAGTTACAGGCAGTCCTGAGCAGCAATATGACAGAAAAATGCAGGAGACTTTCAGAGTCTTCCCTGCAGAGACTTTCAGAGAAATGACACAGAAAAAATCAAAATTGCTTCTCAGCAGTTCAAGCCCATTGAGTAACACCAAGATGAGTTGTCTGAAAGAGGAACCTCATCTGGAAACTGCAGTTTGCAGAAAAATCTGTTTCTACAGGATGCTTTTGCTGATCTATGAAGCAGTTCCATATACAGCTCTCATTTCTAATAAAAGCTCAGTCTACCTCCATGAAAGGAACAGAAATTTTGCTCCTTACATTGACAGGAGATAACTGGGATCTCTAAGAACTTCATAGGTTTGTAACAGATTAATTATCATGGCATTAGGTACAGTCTTACTGACTCTCCCCATTTTGTACTTTCACCTTCCTGTTAGAAACCAAACGTTTGTTCTGTGAGTAAAGTGTAATGAAATTGCCATTCACTGGATAGCCAGGGCTGACCGGATGTTTGCCTTCTGTTAAACAAGAATAAATATTGATAGGCCTAATCCTAAAAATCACAGCTGCAGTAAAAATAAACAGTATGACCCTGTTGTTAATGAGTTATTGAAGATCAAGTACATTTATATAATTCAGATGTAACCTACTTCCCTGTATGCCTTATTTCCTGCTGTTGCTAGAATCTTTTTCAGTTTTCCTTTAAGTCTTTTTTCTGATAAATCACAGTGAGAAGCAATTAAGTGTTTTGCCATAATACTAATTTGCAGTTAAATCTAGCAATAGCTCTGCTTTTCCTTGTCCAATTCTTGCTCTTTCATTCACACCTGTTAATTTAATAGCCAGAATCATCCATCATAGTGAAGTGCAAGGAAGATGTTGTATGCAAGGACCAGCAAGACACCTCAGATTGCACTTGCTGCATCTGCAGGTGTTGTGGGGTGCATTCCTTGGCTTAACTGGGACAGGCTGGTGCAGCTGCAGTGGAAGACTAGGAGGCTGCAGAAAGATGTGCTGTGATATGAGCTGTAAAACCTTCCCCTTAGGAGTGCAGAAGGGTGGCACGGAGAGTCAGGACATGTATGCAGGAAATGAAGACACAGTAGGAAGATGCTGCTTTTCTTGGAGAGGCCAGAAGTGCTGAATTGCACTGGTTTGTCTCTCTGCTTCTCCATGCAGCTTCCTGACCCACCCAAGAGCATGCACCCACACTGTGCTCCTCAGGAAGCTGACAGCAGAGCCAGATGACTGCAGTGAATGGTGTGCAGAAAACTTGCATGACAGGCTGGGAGTTTGCAACAGGGACATCACAAAAACAGGTAGTAAATTCCAGCCTGCGGTGTTTTCCTGCATCCCTGGCCAAGGCTGGGACACTGCTTCATGTAGAGGCAATATGACATTGGTGGGACTGATTGGGCAATATCTTTCTGACAGACAATGCTTTCTTACCAACAAATTTTTGTTTGGAGAGGGAAACTGTATTTTGGCACAGTGACCTTGAAGGATTGCCAAGATCTGAGGGGAAATCTGCTCTTTGGCGTGCTGTGAACCCTCAGGTTGTGTGTCAGAAGTGACAGGGTGATGTCAGTAAGCAAGGAACACTCTGTAAGGACTGGCCATTACAAGAAGTGACAGAGATCAGGGCTCTCTCTCCCTTTTGATGCCTTCTCCATTAGTTCACATTGGCTCAAAAACACCCACCTCCTTCTAGGACTGAATTAGTTATTTTTACAAATTCAAACTCACGATTTATCCCTGGTTGTGAGAAGTGTTAGGGTTTGCAACCTCATCCTAACCCTCTTGTATCAGCACTAAAACTAAGTAATAACTGCATGTTATTACACACAAATACCTGTAGTATAAATTGCTTAAACAGAATGTGTTGTATGCCATTTCTGAATCTGGCCAAAATGGATTCTTTTGTTTTGATATTATTCAAGTAAGGAACTAATCAATTAACCTTTGATGGGAAAGGATTATTTTTCTCATCATTTTAAGTTTCTGTTTTCTATGAAAAGGTACTGAAAATACTTAGAAGTACTGTTTAACAATGCAAATGAGAACATTTACCTTACTAACAGAGTGTTTCTATTCTTAAATGGAAAAAAAAAAGAATTAATGAGAATACCATTTTTGAAAAGCTATGAGGTTTGACACCTACAGACTTCTGTGGTTGATCTTAAAAAAAAAAAAAAAAAAAAAAAAAAAAAAAAAAAAAAAAAAAGAGTAAAAATGTTCTTGCTTCACTCTTTTCCGGTCCTTATTTGTGAGCATAGGCCCCAGCTGACTGAGGCTCAGATAAAATGTTATCAAATGTCACTTCCATTACATTCCTGGTACATGCAGAATATGAGAACTTACAGAAACTAATTGGGCTGAATTCCAGGTGATTATTCCGTTTTCCTGACACTGGATCTGTTTCATAGCAACTACTTTTTACTTGTGGGAGTGCCTTTGCTGAAACTGTGCCAAAACCAATCTGCTCTTCCTTCAGTGTGTACATACATCTTGGCTTTTGCATCATTCACATAATCACCTGTTTGGGAATTCATCCCAATCACATTCTTTTTTGTAGATAAGGCATACATCAATTTATCTATTCTGCTGACTTTGGATAAGTCATAAATTTTGGCAGTAGAAAACCTATCTCCTTAACTTACATGGTCCAGCAATAATCCATGAACTAAAAATTTATTTAAGTCTAGCTTCCACTGATTAAAGATACTGTTAAGCTATACATCACACTGAACACCATTTGTAATATTACTGAGGTGTTTTAGTCATATACATGAAAGTAAGAAATTAAGTGCAGGAGCTGATTCTTTATTTCTCAGATAAATATTTCCTGACCTCCACTTGTCCTTGGCTTTTAGTTGCTTCTCCAGGGTGCCTCAAATCCCTGTACTTGTAACTGTGACTGCTTAGCGAAAGGAGCAGGCTTTCCAAATTGTAACCAACCACATTACTGTTGGAAATCCAACTCTTTGGCAGTTATGCTTGGATTTAGGCCACATCTAACAGCCCACACTAGATCAATTCCACTTTACTCAAGGTTAGCCTGCTGTGGGAAAACCCTGATTGGGTCAGGGTCAATTTAAAGCCCAGATATTGTCAGAAGCATGCTGACACCCACCTCAAATCCCATCCACAGGCTGACTGGTCAGGAGTCTCAGACACTCAAATCTGTCGACTTAGCCTAGAAATTGCTGTCTCTTGAAAAATGCAGAGAGAAGATAAACTTTAGTTAAGTGCATCTTCACATCTTTCCACATAGCCACATTAATATCAAAGCAGTGAGGAATCAGATCAATGCAAGGAATAAAGAATACCCTGTATCAATGCATTAAATAGTATTGTCTCACAATGGAGAACACTTCATGATCCAAAGTCACACAGGTACTTTGGAGCCTTTTTCACCTAAATAAACAAAGAGCATTAAGCACTCAAGAAGCTCAGTTTCTTCCAGATGCAAAACTGCTTTTGTGAGCAGTGGGCTGCTTCATCTGGCCTAACTGGACATCCATGCACCACAAGCACTGATGGAGCTTGGGTTTATGGATCAGTTGTTAAATATCTTCATTAAAAATACCCAACCAACTCCCCCCCAGTTATGTTAAATGAGAGCATACAGTTATGTAATCCAGGAGAAGCTCCATTAGTTTCCAGTAGTGAAAAGAAGCCAAATGTCCAGCACTTCTCAAAACCATGACTAAAACACAAACACACACACACACACACACACACACGTAAAGATAAAGAGGTTTACATGATAGTTTTTACATTAGTCTTGCATTGTAAGAGAAGACACTAGGCACTCTGAATTACATTGCCAGAGAACAGGTAAAAGATGGTTTCTGACTTTATAAGGAAAGTTTTTACACCCAAATATTATTCCTGTTCAATACAAAACTTCTACCTGCTGTCAGCAGGAGGAGGACTGGTGCAGTGAATGTAGCTTATTTTTAATTCTCCATGCTAATTAACTTATAAAATGCAAAAAATGAACCTCTCAAATACACAGTAATTGCTTAGAGTGTGTAAGCAAATATTGATCCATATATTTATTTTTCTTTTCATTCCTATGTCTCAGTGTCAGACTAAATTTAGTCAAAGTAAATTAATGAAATGCATTTTTCAAAAGACCATCATCTGTGTAAAGGCCCTCATTTTTAATGCTCAGCAGTCAATTACAGGCCAATCAGATTTTCAAATATGAAGTGTTGAGTATGATTGGAAGTTTAGTGTTTTGAGAGGATTGGGACTTGCCTTTAGTGTATGCTCAGCTCAATAGCCATCCCCAGACACTGTTTTCTGGGGTCACAATAAAAGAATTGTGTGGGTAGAAGAACCAGAAGCAAATAGAAAAGACTTCTTCAAACTACCTTTGTGTGCTGCATCAGGGGAAGAACCCTGCTGCAAGGCAATTTGATGTGACCTGGCTGGAATTTTTTCTACCTGTATTGACCAAACACTGTAGAAGCCACTCATCTTTTCTGAGTTTCCAGGATTTCCATACATAGGAATATGGTTCATTAATTCTCTGGGATTAGCTCATCCAAGAATGACCTGACATATGAGCTGGTTCCCAAGGGAATAAGGCAGTCTTGATGTGCATCTTGGAATGAGCCCTCCTGCAAGATGAGATGCACAGAGAGAGGGTTGTGTGATCAAGACCACAGGTCATACTTACAGCACTTTGGCTTTGGGGATAATGCAGCAGAGTTCTGAAGCTTAAAGGCTGAAACTGCTGAGAAACTTTTCTCTGAGGACCTCTGGCAAGTGAGCAAGTAATGGCTCACACCTTATCATTGATAACACAAGCACTGCTTCCTCCTTCCCTGCCACAACTAGACTCTGAGATGAGATTGGGAGCTGGTTTTTGCTGTAGTGTGCTTTTTACTTTGGCTTGTATTTGCTCTCCACAACCCTCACAGGCACACTGCAAAGATCCCGCCTCAGTGCACACCTCTGCAAATGTACAGCTTAAGCAGAAGAGGATTGTTTCATATGAGACACTCAGAGCTCACCCTGCAGCATCACCTGCAGCCACAGTGAGGCTGGTAAATGTGGCAGACACTGTTCCTCTTTCAAAATCCTGCAGGTGCATCCCACTCCCCTGCACCACCAGCAGCTGCCTGTGTGTCTGCAGAGCTCACCTTTGTTCAGTCCTTGGCCCTCCCAAATCTGATGTGCCCCACACCATTTAGGAAAGATGTGAAGGTCTTTGAAAGTTTCCAGAGGAGAGCAACAAAGCTGGTTGTAAGACTGGAGGGGATGTCCTGTAAGGAGCAGCTGAGGACTCTGGGCTTGTCAGGCTTGAAGAAAAGAAGGCTGAGGGGTGGCCTCATTGCAGCTTCCTGAGGAGAGGAAGGGGAGAGAGGTGCTGAGCTCCTCTTCCTGTGTACTGGGTTTGTGTGGTAAAGTTTTGGTACTGGGGGAGCTACAGGGGTGGGTTTCTGAGAAGCTGCCAGAAGTTCCTGCATGCCCAACAGAGTCAATGCCAGCCATGCCCAAGGTGGATTTGCTGCTGGCCAAGCCCAAGCCCATTAGTGGAATGTCTACCACCCAGAGAGGTAGCACCTCTGAGATAATGTATTTAATAAGGTGGGAAATTGCTGCACAACAGCAGTCAGAGAGAGGAGGGAGAATAAGTGAGTGACACTGCCCTGCAGGAACCTGGGTCAGTGAGGAAGAAAGGGGAATGGGGTGATCCAGATGCTGCAGCAGAGATTCCCCTGCAGCCCATTGTGAGGTAGCTGTGCCCCTGAGCCCATGCAGATCCATGGGAGAGCAGACATCCATCTGCAGCCCATGGAGGAGCCCATGCCAGGGCAGGTGGATGCTCAAAGGAGGCTCTGTGGGAAGCCCACACTGGAGCAGGCTCCTTGCAGGACCTGTGGCACCATGAAGAAAGGAGCCCAAACAGGAGCAGGTGTGCTGGCAGGACCTGTGACCTCACGAGGGACCTGTGCCAGAGCAGCCTGTTCCTAAAGGAACCTGTGCCCCATGGAGGTGTTCCACACTGGAACAGTTCATGTAGAACTGCAGCCCATGGGAAGGACTCATGCTGGAGAAGTTTCTGAAAGTCTGTCTCGTGTGGGAGGAACCTCGTGCTGGAGCAAGAGAAGAGTATGAGTTTGAGGAGGAAGCAGAGGCAGAGACAGTGTGATGAACAGATCAGAAACCCCATTCTCCATCCTTCTCTGCTGGAGGGAAAGAAAGAGAAGTTAGGAGTGAAGTTGAGGAAGAAGGAAGGAGTAGGGATGAAGATGTTTTAAGATTTTGGTTTATTTCTCATTTTCCTACTCAGATTTGATTGGTAACTAATTAACAAATTTCCCTAAATCAAGTCTGTTTTGCCCATGATGATAACTGAAGTGAGTGATCTCTCCCTGCCCTTTGTCTCAACCCATGAGACTTTTGTTATTCTTTCTCTCCCCTGCCCAGCTATGGAGGGGACTGAGAGAGTGGCTTTGGTGAGCACCTGGAGTTCAGCCAGGGTCAGCCCACCACATCCTGGAATCCAGTGACAGAACACATGGGAATGGTTCAAAACTGTGCCAGGGGAGCTTCTGATTGAACAATAGGAAGTATTTCTATACCAAGAGAGTGGTCAAACACTGGAAGAGGCTTCCTAGAGAGGTGCCCAAGGCCTCAAGCCTGTCAGTGTTTCAGAGGTATTTGGACAATGCCTTAACAACATGCTTTAACTCTTGTTCAGCCCTGAAGTGGTCAGGCTGGACTAGACAGTCATTGTAGTTCCCTTCCAAGTGAATGAGTCCATTCTGACAGATACAAACTCTGCTTCAAAAATCTTAGGAGTGACAGAGTCTAAGACTGTGAGAAAAGCAGTATCTACATCACAGAATCCCAGGAGTCCGCTTTTAACCAAGTCTATGTCAAGACCTACAAAGGAATATGTACTATTTTAATTATTTCTCTGTTGCTGCCTAGCAATTGCTGCTTGATAGCATACAACAATAGTGACTTTGCCAATAATTACAGTTCAAATCAGTGAAGATGAAGAAAATAGTTTTACTGTAAAAGACACTCAAAATCCAATCAGGATTGTATTTTTAGTTTTTAAATGAAGACTAGTTTCTTGTGCATTCCTTTGGACTATTTCCTGTCATTAAACAGTCTCTCAAATCTCACTAATTTCTGTTGAAAATAAAAAAAAAAACCCTCAACTAAACCCCCCCAAATCAAACCAAACCAACTCAGCAACTGACCTGTTACCTCTAAAACCAACAAAGGTGACATAAAACACACAACATCTCTTGACAACCCCACACCATTCTCTGTTGCTAAATAAAATCTGCTGAGGAATATTCAACACATTTTTTTTCTTTTTTCTTGTTCTTTCTTTTTTTCTTGTTCTTTCTTCTTTTCTTCTTCATATTTGCAACCTCTGCTCTGAAGAGACTTTGTGTAAATTTGCCCAGCTTGCAGGAAGAAAATGCATGAGTTGATAAAAGCTAAAAATAACTCAGCATAAGGCTGTCCAATAAGTTAGATTTAGGTTGAGTCATGGAAAATCCTAGAAGTATTGTCAGCTTCTGAGTTATACGGCTTTCTACTTCATTTGGACATGCTTGTGAAGTGTGTGAAACAATCTCATGAAAAGCAGTCATTGACTGTATTGATATTGCTATATATCTTTCAAGAAATTTGGGGACACTTATACTTCCTTTTGGGAATTAATTGTGCTGTATCTTGCAGGAACTGAAAAGGAAATAAAGCTGAAAAAAAATATCAAACCCTTTTGAATTTTTTCCATCTCACAGTAAGGTACTTGGGGAATAAGGGTGAAGCAGTAAATATTCTAATTTTCTAGTAAGACCTTTTACTCTGACTCATATGCCCTTTCTATGGATGAGAGAGGACTAGAAAATAGAAGATAGATACCATATAGATAGTGCAAGACAGAACTGTAGTAAGCAAAACTATCTGTAATACTGTTTTCAGAAAACAGTTATTTGTGATTTATTTCTAAACGGAAAGTTGTACTCAGTGTGTTTCTACAAGGGGCTGTTTTCTATCTTGCACTGTTGCCACTTATCTTCTGCACATACTTACTAAACCTCCAATCTCAGTGTTCAGAAGAGGCTACAGGTGTGATGGAGAACAAGAATAAAGATGCAAAGGGTCTTGCCAAAGTAAATATGATGCTATTTAAAAACAGAGAAGTGCTGTGTTTTGCACTTTGGAGTCATCCCCCAGGAACAGTCTATAGCACACATCTAGGAATATAAGCATACACTGAAGGGAATAACAAATCAGCAGCAAAAATCAATATCTTTGAGCTAGACTGCATCCTCAACAGCACACAAGATGACAATGCCCTGATGGGGGGAAAAAAGGAAAAGTAAGCTTCCTATGTCTCATTAGGATCTATGATAAATCTATCTACTGAACCTTCAGATAAATGCAGAAATGCTCTTTCCATCATGACAGCACAGTCAGAAGGTGGTATACTAATTGTCAAGCTTCCAGAAGAAAGCTGTGAAAAAAATCCCATTTTTACACCCAGAGAACCAGAAAACATGAACTTGTAAGAGAAGTTTGAGACAATTAGGGCTTTAACCCTAAAGAAGAGAAAACTCTGTATGATGTAACAGTCTTCAGTTATGTAGAGACTGCTACAAGGAGGAAAAAATTATATTTTCTGTGTCTGTGGAAGAAGTGATGGGCATAAATTCAGGAACAGAAAATTAATCTGAACATTAGGTAGAGGGATGCTGGACGGTCTCATGGTGAAAAGAATGAAGACTTGGAATGGATGAGAAGGAGAGGCTATGGTAATTTCATGTCTGAAGATATTTAAACAACCAGCTGAGGAAAACCTATGCCCATGCTATGAAGAAAGGGTGTGGAGAGGACACTGTCATGTAACCTCCTTTGTAGGAATTGATTTTTCATGGTAAAATAGTAAATTATGGGATTCCAAGAATTTCTGCTGGAATTGACCATTCTTACTGTTCTCCAAAGAGTTTGCAGTAATAAAAAAGAAAATGAAGAGTCAACCTGGGTTAAATAGGGCAAGGCTGTGCAGCTCTTGGGTCATTTAGGGCAAATTACAGTTGTGAGAGGTCAACACTGGCTTCTTCTTGAAAGCTCTGTGGTAGAAAATGGTTTTAAGGGGAAGCTGAGAAGGAAGAAATTAGAGGTCTGAAGCAGCTATTTAAAATTATTATTCCACAAGTTCTACCAAGATAGAAATCCCAGGAAAGTCCCCATCTCTGAGCCTACAAAGTCAACCTTTCACCAAATGTATGCAAACAGTGTAGGGATCTCAGCATGCTGTAATCTAGGACGAGCATCTATCACAGGCATATTGAAGCTGCGGTTTCCTGAAGAGCTGTGCTGAATTACTGCTTTCCCACAACCAAAAGGGAGAGATTTTGTGGCCATCCATCTCTGGCCTCCACCCCAGCCCTGTGTTGGCTCTGCTTTGCAGTGCCACCTCTGAGGGCTGACACAGCAGAAAGCTGCTGGGTTTGTGCTGTGATGGTTTTGAGCAGACTGTGGAGTTGATGAGGCCACGGGAGGAGGTCTGGTGGGTGCCAGCCTCAACATGAGCAGCCAAGAGCATGGAGCCAGGCTGGGAGGATGGGGCAGCTGCTTCAGGACCTCCCTCCGAATCAGTGAGTGATTAGGTTGGCTCAGCAAGTCTTGTGGAAACCATGGCTTTGCTTCCATGTAGAGAAGCTCATTTTGCAGCTTGGAAGACAGAGGAATAGAAAAAAAAAAAAAAAAAGAAAAAAAAAAGGAAAGTCACTAAGAAGGCTTATGTTGTTATAAAATAGTTAATGCAAGGGGAAGAAGAAAAAAATAGATTGGGAGCTAGCTGGAAAGGAAGATGGAAATGCGCCCTTGATTTGATGTTCTTTAACTGCATGGTCATGACTTGGCAGCTGTTCAGGCTCCAGGAGGCATTGTACAAGCCTCAGATGGGAGGGGTTTCCTCTGATGAGCTGGCCATTGTGACTTTACAAGAAACTGTACAGTACTTCCTCTCATCCATTAGAAACCACTACTTTCTGAATGAATTTTCTCCTCTTTTGTTTTAACCCTTAACCTTTCTGACTCATGTTTTCTATTCTGGTGTAGCGAGCTGCCCGAGGTGAAGATGGGGACAGCCCACACAAATGAGACTCCCCTGCTCACGTCTGACAGGGAAACCAAGTGTTGCACAGAGCACTGCTTCTGCTGAAGAGCACTTTGCAGGCCTGGGAGTGTGGTGTGAGAAAAAAAAAAACCTCTCTTGCAAGTCAAATGAGGAAAGTCAGGCAGCTATTGAACTTCTGGGTGATTCATCTGTACTCTCCAATTTGTATTAATTGCTAAACTGTGAAGATGTGATGTGGGCAACAAGGGTAAAATGGTATAATTAGGGAAATGACCCTTTCACAATTAGTGGAACGAATTCATCTGAAGATGAGAAAGAGGACCAAGTAGTTATTGCAGTGGTCAGAAACGCTGGACTCAATTCAGACATAGAAATACATCTCACATTAGAGTACCTGCTGGGGAAAAAATGGTTTCTGCCCAAGCCAAGCACAGGATATTGTGAAATACGGAAATACATCTGGCATATGAAAAGCCAAGTAGGGAAAGAAAGGGAATGTTCAAAGTTGGAGTTCCCCTTGGGGTCACTAGTGAGCACTCTGAAATTAGATTGGAAATTAAGGCTACAGTTCCTTAGAAAGGGTCTACCTTTGGCAGTAAACCACTTAGAACAGGACCTCAGAGAGCTTACTGAGACCAGGTATCTCCTGAGAGGGACTTGGGAAGATTCCATCTCTTCAGGAATTGCTCAGGATTCTTAGTGCCATCCACTATCATGGGAGAGTGAGAAATATCTCCTTATTCTGTTTTGAACATAGGTATGAGGGAAGGTAAAAGCCAGTGCTTTTCACATATTGTGAGCTTTATGCTGATTACACAAGGAAATACTCAAAGGGCTTTCATAACCCAAGGTAGACCCTTTCTAAGGAACTGTAGCCTTAAGAAAAAAAAAGCCCTTATATATTTTCTATATAAAGGTGAAAAAGTTCTGTAAAGTTTGAGGCCTCCCTCACTGTTGTCCCACAATGTTGATAAAGCTCTGTGTTGATCTGGGTCCTTGGACCAAAGAGATATTTGGTCAGAAGGAAGAATCACTTACTAAAGATATTGTTGGAAATAGGACTAAGACCTTTAAGTGAACTGATGGCTGAGTCCAGACCAGGAGGCTGGTGGATGGATCTGACAGGTAGCAGACAACTCTTTCTTCTAGAACATCCTTTTGCTCTCAGAAAGGGGTCAGAGCTTTGAGTTCCTCTCTTTAAAATGTCACACAACAGCCAGGATGAAAAGGCAGCACAAAACCTCTGCTGTAGCACCAACAAAACTTTCAAAAGCAATTTGATGTGTGATATACTGCTACTTCAGGTTGTCAGGCTGATATCACCTTGGTCCCTCTCAGTCCATCCATCTGAGCTGAATTCTTGTCCCTTGTCTATGGGAAATGATTCATTCTGTGCCTGTGAAGTGCCTGCATCAGGAGCTGCTCTCCTGGGGCTCATAAAGGTTACTTCTGTCTAAATCACAAAACCATTGGACTGGGTGGCTGCAGTACCTTCAGAATGATGGGAAGAGAGAGCAGGAAGCAGAGTATTTTAATAGTTTCTATGGAACATATCAATATATTTCAAGCAAATCAAATACTTTGAAACATTTTTTTTTTGCTTCCTGTCTTAGAATATTTTAGGTTATGTTTGTGATCTAATTTCATCTTTTGTTTTGTTTCTCTTCCCTATTTGGCTGCTGTCACTTTTCAGCAAGGCACAGTGATGTTCCACCTGTCTAATCATAACAAGGCCTAAAATTTCACCCTCTTCTAGATTATATTCTTCAAAAGAGAAGAAGACAGATCACAAAAAGTATGGACAATTCTATTAGCACATTAAGTCCTTCACTGCTACTGTGGTTTTAATTTTGAGCAGTGCTATATGCTCTTTAGTCAGTGAACTGGAGCTATCATTTATCAGAAGGAAAAAAAATCCTAAAAAACAAAGCATCTTTTCACTCAGTTCAGTCTTTGACGTGTGTATTGGAGTCATAGCTTGTCAGAGTGATGAACAAGGTACAGTCACATCATTTTCTCCTCAGAGAGCATCTTTCCTCTATGAGTTTCAGAGGTCTTCACCAACTGTCCTTCAGTCAGTAAGTAGATGGCCAAGTTGTGCTCCATTGTTGGTTCAATTCTTCTGCAAAACCAAGTGGACCCAGGGTATCAGTGAATAAAAATGTCTGGGGAAGGGACAGCACAGGCCAGTCAGTCAGTAATGTTTGAATGCTCACATGGTGTGTAGCATGATCTGGAAATGTGCCAA
This sequence comes from Buphagus erythrorhynchus, assembly GCA_013400855.1. Lineage (NCBI taxonomy): Eukaryota > Metazoa > Chordata > Aves > Passeriformes > Sturnidae > Buphagus > Buphagus erythrorhynchus. The sequence continues at coordinate 30,365 of VZTT01014856.1, read as the reverse complement.
ACTGCACTGGCTCAAGTGACGGACAGCATATGCTCCAGATCTTCCAAAAGGCAGCACAGACAAGACTGCCCTGGCCTTGGTCCCTTGTATGGCCCTGTACGTGGTAGACTTTGCACCTGCAAAACCTGATGTTGCACTGAAGGAAGCTGACACACATTCTTTGTTTCACATTATGAAAATGTTACATTAGTTCACAGGACTGGAAAAAATCCCACATCCAAAATGACATTTACATTTGAAGGCTACACAGGGCAAAGTTCTGTATAGTTCAGCTGTGGCCACTGTGCTGCTTGGCCACAGAATGTTCCCTGCTCATCTTTTATTTAACAAATAAATAGCCAGAGAAGTGCAGTGCAATATTATGCCTCATTATTACCACTTTGCACAGCTCTGTAGGTGCAAAAGGAAAGATTTTAAAATCCATCTATATATGACTATTGCCTCCTTGTAAGGTAGTCCCCTGTTGCCTTCAAGCACTTTCATTGCTGCACTGTGCTAGAAGGAAAAGCACCTGGCTGTGTAATGAAACCCCACTGGCCTTACTGAAGTTGCTCCTGGTTAACAGGACTCCATGGGAGATGAGACTTCAATCCCCATGATTCAGGTCAAGATGAAAATGAATAGAACTTAATGGAATATACTGCCTAGGCTTCTCCCAGTGGGAGAAAGTACAGCTTCTTTTCATCCAAGCAAGTAGCTGTTACACAGCAGTAAAGTGGACTCTAGTAAGAATATAGATGTGGGACTGGATCCAAAAGGTTTGAAAGCCAGACATTGGCTACACTGCTTTTGAGATAGTTTGCAGTCAGCAAGGAGGCAAAGTTTTGTTTCAGTAAATTAGATGAATCCCTGGAAAGTCAAGAGATACCCTAGTTTGCATACAGCTGGCAAATACTCATCTGCAGCTCCACAGTGTGCAGTCTTGCAATGCCTGGATTTATGGAGCAGGACTCTGGCTGCCATGTCCAGCTCTGCTTAGCACAGGTATAATCTGGGGAAGTGCTTTGACCCGAGAAATGCAGAAAGGTCTTGAACTTTGTATCTTCTTGTCACTCCATCTTCTTCTCCAGCTTCTGAGTTCTGGTAGACCACAACCAAGGACCACTCCAATCCCACAGTGAGGAAAGTGCTTTGGGACAACTGTGTCCAGCACTGCAGAACAGGAAAGGGAAATCACAAAGGATGGGAGAGCAGCAATTATGAAGGTTCAGTGTATTTGATTTGATGCAGGGACTGAGAGGAAACATAACAGAAAGCAGAGAAGAAAGCAAGAAAGTTTCTGTTTTAAAGCCATTATGGCTTAATGGACAGGGCTACTGGCTGCAATAACATGGTGCATGTGCTGCTGCTACCAAGGGCTGTTATGCTACAGGCATGACAAAAAGGCTCCATGGCATAAACCTGGTCAAGTGAGGAAAACAAAAACAACCCCTTAACTGTGCAGTTTTGGGCAGAAAAATTGCATTCTATTGTTTGGGTTCTTTAAAGGTGATTTGGATGAAAAACTCTAGGTTGTGTCTTTGGGGCTTTTTTCTGCTTTGTAGCATTTTAAGGGTACTTAAATAATTTTATATTTTTTTCCCAGGTTTTGCTATGTTAAACAGTGGGATTGTGAACTTCAGTTTCCACTTTGCTGTTGTTGATTTTTTTTGGGGTATATTTGGTTTTCTGCATGATTTTCTTTGTGTGTCTTTGCATATTATGTTGGCTATTTTGGAAAAGTCAGATTATGAGCCTGCTTGCTGGTTGCTTGTCTGCCACCACGTCATTTGTGCCAGCAAAACTTGTTTTGAAGGTCACAAAATAGTATATCTTACTGGAATAATGCTTCATTTAAAAAAAAAAAAAAAAAAAAAAAAAGTTAAGCATCTCCTCTGTTGCAGGTAATTGTAGCAGCTAACACTTTAATGAAGGAGCTGAGCTTTTAAAAGAGATTTCTTTCTCTCCAGGGCATAAAATGGCCATTTACAGTAAGTAGCTGCTGAATAACATGTAGTATTTGACTGAATTTCCCTGTTTTCATTGGAAATACATGCTTCCCTTTTGTTCAGGGCTGTGTAGGATATTCTATCATACACATGTATCCCTACATACAACAAGGAATAGTGCCTATGAATCTTCCAGCTCTCAGCCTGTGAGCTCAGACCATAAAACATCCTTCTCAGAGCACGAGGGGTTAAGCCCTGGCCATAATTAATATGAGGTCTGTGTTGAGGGCACAGACCAGATTCAGTTCCCTCCTCTGATATGGTCTCTGAATAAAGTTATCAAGTGCTGTCAAAAAAAAACGCAAACCCATTTTTTCTTTCCTAACTCTCCTTTCTGCACCTGGGGCTTTCCTTCTCTTTACATGCTTTGGTGCTCAGCTGATGTTTGGTTGAGCCAGTTCAATTCACACAGAAAAATATTCACACTTTTCCACGTTAGTTGTCTGCCAGGCTTGTGAGATGAATTGAATTCAGGAAACGGTCTGATGATCATCAGATCTGGCAAAGGAGAGGAAGATGGTTTTGACAGAGAGAAGAGAAAGATCTATAGCATACAGCTTCCTCCTCTCTATTTGAATGGAAGTCACTTCTCCTGTGAATGAATAAAATGTGGAATAACCTTTCTTTTCTTCCTCCTAGGGTGGTTGTGTAACAACATTAAAGAATGCCAGACTGAAGCAGTGAAGGGGGAATGGATGCAAGGTTTTGCTTTATGTCTGTCCTTTATTAACTATTAATAAAAACTTTATTATATCCTCTGGTGTTTTTCAACAGTCATTTAATAATGTTTATCTAGGGAGGTTTGTTTTATCTTAACATTTCTAGTAGATGAACTCACAATTTTCCTGTCTGATAGGAAAGAAACAGGTAGAAATCAGGTAGAAAGCTGCAACTCTGTGTTGCTTGAATCCATATATTTAGCATCCTTTCCATTACCTTTAACTTGTGGTGATGGATGTTTTTCCCATTATGATCTCTATTTCTGTGGGTTTTAAATAAAAATATCTCCTCCTTAGTTCCAGATTGATGCTATTTGACTGTGAGGCTTTCAATCAATTCTTTCAGGGGCGCTGCTAGTTGTGAACTACAGATAATTGAAAAGTAACCAGACAAAGTTACACAGGGACAAGCAGAGATCATCAGGAGTCCCTGCAGGAACTGACAGAGCTTCTCTATGTTAAATAAGGTTGCAAAACTTCCCTAAAAAACAGAGCCTGTACTGAGCAGATCAGGCAGAATACTGTCTGTGAAGCATTTAAAATGCTAAGTAATGAACCTCAGACTATAATTCATCTCCATTCTCAGCTAGGATCTAATGCCTTAAGCTCTACTAATGGTGAGTATGTTGCAACATTCATTTGAAAGGGTGAAACAGACTTAGAAGACTAAATTCTGTAGTTGATTGCACAAGGTATCTTTTTTGGTGGATTGAGTCTGCAGTTATATAAACACAGTCTGGCTCTTCAGTCCAGAAGGGAATCACAGAATTACAGAATATGCTGAGTTTGAAGGGACCTACAAGGATCACTGAGTCCAAATTCTGGCCTTGCACAGGACCATCCCCAGGAGTCACTCCATGTGCCTGAGTGCTTTGTCCAAACACTGCTTGAACTCTGTCAGGCTTGGTGCTTGACCATTTCCCTGGGGAACCTGTTCCAGTGTGCAACCACCCTCTGGAGGAAGAACCATTTTCTAATATCCAGCCTAAACCTTCTCTGACAGAACTTCAGGCCATTCCTTTGGGTCCTGTCACTGGTCACCAGAGAGAAGTTGTATCTTTCAATGAGGCTTCCCCTCAGTCTCCTCCAGGCTGAACAGACCTCAGCCACTCCTCATACAGTTTCCCCTCGAGGTCCTTCACCATCTTTGTGGCCCTCCTTTGGACACTCTCTGACAGTTTAATATCTTTCTGACATTGTGTCACCCAAAGCAGCACACAGGACTGCAGGTGAGGCCCCAGTGCAGAGCAGAGCAGGACAATCCCCTCCCTTGCCTGGCTGCTGATGCTGTCCCTGATGTCCCCCAGGACAGGGCTGGCCCTCCTGGCTGCCAGGGCACTGCTGGCTCATGTTCACCTTGCCACTGGCCAGGACCTCCAGGCTCTGCTTTCCATCCTCTCATTCCCCAGTCTCTCTGTGGATCCAGGATTGCCCCATCCCAGGTGCAGAATCCAGAGCTTTCCCTTGTTGAACCTCACATGGTTGGTGATTGCCCAGTGCTCTGATCTGTCAGGTGTCTCTGCAGGGCCTCCCTGCCCTCGAGGGAGTCAACAGCTCCTCCCAGTTTTGTATCATCTGTGAATTTGCTCAGCATCCCTTCCAGTCCCATGTCCAGGTCATTAATGAAGATATTGAAGAGCACAGGACCAAGGATGGAGCCTTGTGGAACCCCAACAGTGACAGGTCCCCAGTCTGATGTCACCCCATTCACCACAACCCGTTGTGCCTGACCCATGAGCCAGCTGCTCACCCATCTCAGGATGTGTTTAACCACTTGTGTGCTGGACATTCTGTCCAGAGGATCCTGTGAGAGACAGTATGGAAAGCACTACTGAAATCCATAAAGATAACATTAGCTGGCTTCCCTTGATCAGCTAGGTGGGTTACCTTGTCATAAAAGGAAATCAGGTTTGATAAGCAGGACTTCCATAAAGCATGCTGAAGGGTGTGTGCAGTCACCCAGAGCTGAGTGAGCTGCTGTGCTTGAGTGCGCTAGGTCCTGGACAGCACATGTGCTTCTGGTCACTCCACTGGGCAAGAGCTACAGCTTCCATAAAGCTTTTGGGTTGCACAGAGGATGCCATAGTCCAGAATCAGGTATCTGACAAGATAAGCTCTCTTTGGGAGTCTTGCAGCTGGTACTTGACTCCTCATTTGGAAAGTACTGACAGTTTTTGTCCTCAGGAGCCCTTCTTTTCAACAAACCATGATAAACAACAACCCTAAGTCCATGCAGAACTGCTTCCATGACACAAGAAGAAAAAGGAATGCCCTGAAACACCTTCCAGAGTGCAGTGCCTCTTATCCCTGACTCAGTGGAGAGGTAGCTGGTAAAATCCTATGGAACTGGGCTTTGTTTCACGGCTGGTTGGTTGACTCATGGCATGGACCTCAGCAGAACTGCCTTAATAGGAAAGCAGTAAATCAGCTGAGAAACAAACCCTATGGCTCAGAGCTGTCCTGTGCTCTCCCCACCAGAGGCAGTAGGTCAATCTGTCATCTAAGATGCCCTGTTACCACAATCTCTGAGCTACTCCCAGGGCTCCTGCAAAGTAAGGAAATCCTACTAGTCTCTGATATCGATGAGGAACTGACATCTTGGCTTCTAATCATGCAGAGAAACACACTGTGAAATTTTCAGAGCTGTCTGCTAGGCTGATTTGTTAGGCTGGTAAATACCCTTAAATATATTCTTCTCCATGTAGGAAATGGGGTCACAAGCTTTTCCTTCCTCACAGCCTTTCAGTCTGTGACTGAAGACAGGGCTGAGTCCAAGGCAGCGGGGTCACAGGGGAGGTGAAGTGAATGTACAGGATCAGAGCTGAAGATGTCTGGTCACAAAACAACAGTATTACAACTTTGGGGTACTATCATTAATGCATGTGATTGGCAAACAGATTGAAGAGGTCTCAGGTTTTTCCTCAGCTTTATTATTTTAATTTTTTTTAAAGCTTTGATCGTCTCCAGCAATAGAGTGCTTAGCTCTCAATGCTCAGGTTACAGAAGCTACAGTGTGCATTTGTGGAGCAAGGTGAAGGTATAATTAAGTCTTTGTTGTCCCTGAGTAATTTCTAATGTCCATGTGACACACTTTCCTGCATGGAGCTCCTTGTCTTAGCTCTGCAGCATGTGCTTGGGGCAGAGTTCAGTGCTGCCCTTGAGTACAGGACATGCACTCAAGTGAGTCCTGAATGCTCACTGCACTGAGCACGTGTGCACAAGGGATGAATGAAGTCATGGTTTGGTCCCAGCTATACTCTAAGTTAAGTTATTCAGGGCTCTGGTCTCCAGCATACAGATGCCAGTTCCAAGGACTTAACTGTCAGATACTGAAAACTCAACTCACAATGCATCACATCGTGCCAAAAAATCAGAGCACTCTAAGCCTTCCTGTTGGTGCATAGTTGGCTTTCTGCTTGCTCACATTTCCCAACACATCATCGAAACAAAGACAGTGCAAACACGAATAAATGTGTCACAAAAACTGGCAGCAACACAAGTATAGGTCAAAGTTATCTACCTCCTGCCTAACCCAGAAATCAGGAATGGAGTGTGGGAAAGAGCAAAACCGTTTTTTTTCTTCAAAAGGTTTTAGTTCTTTTGCTGGAACATATCCAGCACAGGAGTTTTTGGCATTCAAAACCTATTTTACAGGTGTGGGCATTTGTGTGAGCCTGTGGAGCAGAGGGAACTGGCATTCTCAGTGAGTGCGGCTATGGAGCAAGACTTCCATTTCACAAAATTAATCCAAAACACAGAGAATTTGGGGGAGTTATTTCCCTACATACACACCAAATTATTGGTTTCTGGTTAGAGCCATTCAAGAGTTCACAACTGAGCAAGCACAGGTTCAGGCTGCTTTGCTTTCCTTATGTTGGCTGCTTGCAAAGTCGCAAATTCAGTCTAAATTAACCTGGCTTTCCAAAATATATGCAAAGGGAACTGGCTCTGTTTGTGTGCAAGCTCTCCTGTCTGTGACTTCATAGGATGGGGTTGGTGTTCAGGTGTTTGTCAGAGTTTAAAATCCCCTGTTTCCTGCCTGAAGATGGAAGATATGAAGATGTTACTTATACAGGCCATAATATTGTCGCTGTTATTACTTCACAAAAATTCTAAGACACCTCTCTTTCTTTCAAATTAGTTTTATGTTATGGTGAGGTTGTTCATAAAACCAAATTTTGGGTAATGGGAACATTTTGTTTTAGAGTGCCTTTGATCACCAGCAGGGGAGATGGGCAGCCCTCAAGGGCAGCTCAGATTGCCCTGCAGCTCTGTCCCTCTGCCAGGGTGAAGCTCACAGCTTCTGTTGACTTGAGGACACCTGGGGAAAATCCAGTCCTTGGAGCACACACAGTACCACTCCTTGCCTCCATTCATGCTGGGGCTGCAGTCTGTTTCTTCTAATTGATCTGTTTGCAATCCCATTGAGACTATGGTAGCTATGTTTGGCTACATAAGAATTACTTTTAGTGTTGCATAGACACTATTCATATTTTGGGGGGCGGGAAAAGAAGGCACAAGTTTATCACCCTTCCTTCTACTAGACATATGTTCTTTTCCACCCTCCTTACCTTTTCTGGAAGAGACACAGAGCCAATACTGTCTCTCTCCACAGAAGTCAGTGCCCCATAAGGCTGAAGTTGTTTTCAGCCATTCTCAGTAGAACACCTCCACATTTAAATGTAACAGCAACCTCTTCATTCAGATCTTTTCCTTATGAGGACTAATGGTAATAAACCTGTAGGAATAATAATCCCAAATTCATATACAAATTCTTTTTCTTATGTTTTCCTCCTAGGATATGAATGTGTCTCTGTAAGGAAACACTGCTTTCTCTAAGGTACAGAGTGTGAAGTTAAGGCGGATGGGAGAAATTAGTTGTCTATACATTGGTCAAAAGGATTTTCTTGGTAGCACTAGGTGTGTGCTACAGCATCAACCAAACTCCAGACATTCTACTGTTGACTTCATCAGGAAACATGACCCTTCCTCTAGCATGTGGTTATCTTGCTTCATAGAGAGCATCTGAAAAAGAAGAACAAAAATATAATTCTGTCCACTAAACGTTACCAGCCCTCAGGAATTAAGGGAAAGTATCTATAGAGAAGAAAGATAGTCTTGTGGTTGAGACACGAGTCTCTTGACTCAGGAAATGGGTAGAGTATCCTACCACAAGCTTTTAATGTGAACTGATGCTGCAAAAACTCTGCTGCTTCCGTTTCCCTGCATCAGTAACATGGGATTAGTGCACTCCTAGTTTTGTTTTCCCTTTAGTTCTCTCTAGAAACTCCTTGATGCTTAGTCTTCTAAGGTGTAGACTCCTGGGGCATCAGTAACAGGCTGAAGCAGGAATTGGAATCCTTGATTAACTTTTCATACAGTTTTTTCCTTGTTATTAAACAAAATGTATTTTTCACTTTTTACAATCAATGTTTGTGGTATAAGCACAACCAAAGACTCCTTATATCATGCAGTGATTTAAATAAAAGTCAGTTCTGCAGTTCTTCAGCTGGCTGCACCCAGTTAATTTTTAATAATACAAGGTTTTGTATTCATTTGTGAAGGGATCGTAAGTACCTGACTTGTGAGTACTTTAAAAAATGTCACTCTTTCTCAGTTATCTGTAAAAGCTTGAATGGCTCTTGAGCCTTACAGCTCCTCCTCTGAGTGAAAACATTTTTAGTAAAGAATGGAACTTAGGGATCCCCTGCTTTGCAAAGCTGGAAAGCTTGAGGCCTGAGAATTGGCATGAAACTGGCATGAACTGATAGGGAAACAATGCAAATATTTCTGGAAATGCTTTCTCAAAGAATTTTACATTCAATGAATCAATGCTTTTGGCAATAACAAGGCTCACCTTGCAAGCTGACTTTGAGGTGTTCCCAAGCTTTCAGCATGTCTCCATTCCCAGCCTTTCTTCAAGATCAATGCCTCAGACCTTTCATGGTTGACCCATTACTCATATTGACTTTTTTGTTTGACTGGATAAACAAGCTTTTTCTGCCTGGTTTGGAAGCCCCAGTGGTCAGGCTCTCTGCATTCTCATAGACTCCATAGCTGTAAAGATGATTCAGTAACTCCATCCTCTATCCACTACCACGGCAAAAGCTTATTTGACCACAAATATGAAGGATAAGGTTGGAGAGATTCCTCAGTAATGCCTTTGACCACAGTGAGCAAAAAGGAAATTCTTTTGTTGGAAGAGTCAGTCCTGAGTATTTATCTTGCTATGTATTTTAAGGAATGAAGTGCATTGAGTTTTCTGCTGTCATTCCAATGTGTGTGAAAGGTCAGCTTTGTACCCCTTCCTGCTTTCTTTCTTGTTACACATTAAACCCTCATGTCTTTTATGCTGTGAGTCACTCATGCCTTCAGTATGGGATAGTTTTGAGGCAAAGAAACTGTTCATTTCACTCATCTACTCTTCACTGTTTTACAAGCTCTGGAATGTGATGACTCAAACCAATTCCAGAATGTCTGCCTCCAGTATCTTTGGAAATTTGAGAGTAATGTGCTTTAGAGTCCAGTGATCTCTACTTTCTCCACACCCAATGCATGTTTCCTGACTCAAATGGGGTCTGAGTGACTTATCACAATTCTTGTTCCCTCTCATTTTAAGAATCAACAGTTTTCTTCCTCTGTATCTCTTCTCTCTGCATAATCCTTAGTTCTCTTACAAGAACCATATTTGATTTACCTGAGCCTTATGAAAAGTCTTTTTGAGGTCAATGGAAATATGCCCACAGTATTCAGCAGACTGTGTGAACCAGGCACATACTAGAATTGACTGGAAACCTTCCAAGGAAGTGGTGGAGGATTTGGATTGGTTTTTTTTGCTTTTGTTTTTTTGTTTTTTTTTTTTTGTTTTTGTTTTGTTTTGTTTTTGTTTGTTTGTTTGTTTGTTTGTTTGTTTTTGGTGGTGGTGGTTTTTTTGGTTGTTTTTTTTTTAGGGGGGGTTTCCCTGAGGAATGTGATGATTCATTGCAGCTGAAAATTGTCTATGACTTTCATTGGGGAACAGCATGTGACCCTAGCCCAATCAAACTTCCTGCTTGACCTGCTTCAAAACAGAATGTAACCCTGATTTTTTTTGTCTTGGATGTATACTCAAACCATGAGACTCTTCTGAGATGCATCTTCCTCAGGCCTCTTTTCAGCTGTCCTATTTTCAAAAATTAACCTTTGTTGGTCTAGAGAAATTATTAAATCATTAGAGCTCTAATCTGTAATGGATGAAAGTTCCTGCTCTGAACTAGGTAAAGTAAGAACATGAACCTAGAATTTTCACATCACATGAAGATATTCTCACACTGAAATGCTGTGTAACAATTTACTATTTTACCTATGCGTGAAAGTACTGTAAGTTCCCTGTGTCTCACTGCAGAGCAGGAAAACTTATAAAAGTATGCCTATTTGCATGGGTTGAAATCTTTCTCTGTTGTTCTGGTCCTTGTCTGGTGAAATCCATTCTGCTAATAAAGTTACCATCTACACAAGTAGACAGGGATAAATAAGTAAATAATATTTTAAAATTAACTTCCCCTTCACTGTCAGCAGAACAAGTGTCCCAAAACTTTCTGGTGGAAATGTGGCTGCAGCGACTGCCAATACATAACTTTTGAAAGATTAGAGAATATGTTGAATCACATTAACATCAACTGCACCTATAGCTGTATCTATACAACATATCCAGCTATGCAGTTCCAATAACATCCTGCATCCCAGGATTCAGACAAGCTTTAGGACACAAAGGCCACAGCAGAGTGGCATGCATCCCTGTTCATGTCTGGTACTGCAATTTGCACATGCAAAATGCAAAGAATTGCTGTGCTTGATGAGACCTATTTATGCAACTTTCCAAATGTCTTGAACAACATTAAAAATTAAAAGGCATTAAACTTTTTCTTGAAAAATATCTGCTCACCTGTCCTTCACCACCATTAAATAAAAAGCTAAAAATCTCTAATGATATTCTACCTGATCCTGTACAAAGATCACTTATGTAGATGGTAACAAGTGCTTAATTTTTCCTTTTGCTCAGGAAAGTGTGCTGAAGGACTTAACTTTAGTATTTCACACTTTAATGACATTATAGTTCTTCTGAAAGTATAATAGATATAAGTATACTGGAATATCACCTAGCATTTTCCAGCTGATTTTCTAGTATATTACCCCTCTACCCACAACCCCATATATGAACTGGGTCTGGCCTTCCCTGTCTCTGTAAGTACAGGTTTTTGGTCTTTTCAAACTTTCAGCTTCCAATGTCTTTGTGCTTTGTTTATTAAGGGAGTCTACAGGAGGAAACATGCTGGAATTTTTGTGGGTTTTTCCTCCCAGGTGTCAGTGTTTTATTGAGCTCTTTCTTTAGTTTGGCTATTTTCCGGTCTTCAGTTTCTTCTTGCTAAGAACTACTTTGGACACGTGCTATCATAATTACAAATTGCTCTCTACAGGCAGACAGTGGTCACCAGAGAGTCCTGCCTCTATCCTCACCAAAGCTGGGGTTTAGCCTGTGCAGCAGACCACCACAATTCCCATGTCTCCCAGATAAGCTTCAGGTTAGAACTGGGAAAATGAATAGAGTTTAGTTTCAGGACAATAGTTATTTCTTACTTAAAAAGGGATGTGTCTCAGTACTGACATCTACTGCACACTGACAAATATGTTGAAACTTAGTTGAAAATACCACCTTCCCAGCAGTGTGCACAGCACAGGGCATAACTGGGTCACAGCAAGACTCAAGGGTAGGGTCCAGAGAGGCCCCATCCCACATTACCATGAGCAAACACGTCCTACAAACAAATGATGGAGAGAGGAGAGTGGGAAAAGGAAGTCATGGTGTGACCTCCTACTTCTTGAGCGATGCTTATCACTGAGCATCAGGTGGGTGGTGGCCTCGTAATTAGAGTAAGGGCTGGTTGTTGTTGTTGTAGTGCAATCTGCCAAAGAGCAACCTGGAATAATAAATCCCATGACGTGTGCTGTAGAAAGACACAGAGAGAAATATTTTCCATTTCCAACCCCAGTTTGTTTGGGGCAGTTGTGTAATTCACCTTTCTTTAGCGTGGTACCAACCTAGAAGCAATTAATGGGTTGGAGCACCTTGGTAACTTCACGGCTGAAGGGGGAAAATTGGTCATAGCAGTAAACTTTAAATAATATCCTCCAACAAGGACGTCATGCTGCCTACTTATCTCCTCACCCCAAACCACATCACATGCATTCACTTGAGTGTCGGAAGTGAAAGTAGCTATAAACAGCATAATTTCTCCAGGCTGATTCACCTGAGGTGTTTAGGCCTCATGCTAGTGGACTCTGGTAAAATTCAGCAGTATCTGAAAAACAATAGTGTGATAAATCTGGTGAATGAGAGAGGAGAATTAGGACACTGGAGGTCTGAACACTCGAATTATGTTAAAGCTTATACTCACATCTTAATGACAGGAAACAGTGTGTAGGTGCTTCTGTGGTTCAGGAAGCACAAAGTTCAGAAAAAGCAGTAGAAAATATACACAGGAAGGTGAATTGAGTGGGTTCAAAACCTGTTGGTAGAAAACAGAACTTCTTTTACATTTTAGCACTGTTTTTGCTAAATGAGCAGTGGGGAGGGGAGCATGGGACATGGTGGGGGAGTGACACCAATCTCAATAACTCTCTTGTTTTTCATAATGCAAAACCAGGGGATCTCCTTGTAACGCTGGCTGATTTTCCAGTGCTGAAGACGCAGTCCCTGCCAAGACTCATCAGTGTGACTGATGCTGTGACTGCTGCTGTGACTATTTGTGAACACTGGGAAATTCTGTCTATTTACTGGAAATAAATATTCATGGAAGAAACAGAAAAAACAACCTGTGGGCTTTCAATATTGCACCCATGAATTCCTAAAAGCATACCACTACTTAAGAAAATGAACTGGTTTTCCACAAGAAGTAAACACCTACTTTATAAGAGAAGCGACATGATATTATGGTCAAAGAGAGATTGATTTATTAACTCCTTATTTCCAAGTGTTTTTATCATGCCACCAGAAGCATTCTTTGGTGTGATAGTGCTTATGATAGGCATGCTGTCAGCCTTAAGGTGAATTTTGTTCCTGCAAATGGTTTTGTGATATGTTGTTGGATATTTACATCTGCCTAAGAGGACAAGAGATTGCAAGGAGGCAGAACTGCTTTAAAAAAAAAAACCAGGAACATATACTTTGAAAGAAGTACATGTCTTTTATAAAAATATGATTTTCAATAATTTCTTTGGAGAAGACAAACGTTATATAGCTGAGTAAAAATTTCAGTTATTCAAATGTTTTAAGTAGGGTGGGATTTTTTTGCTTAAGTCTAACTTCAGATATTACTCTGTAGAATACATGCTAATACACTACTTAGAACAATGTGTCCTAATCTTGCCATGAACATGCAACCACTGGTGTGATAAAATAATATAGATTTTCATTAAAGTCCTACCATAGAATTTAACTGAGAAGTTTATCTCTGCTATGGAGCTTAATGAGAAAACTCATAAAATGTGGAAATGTGTTATAATTCTCTATTACAGTCCTTAGATTTTATGTAATTTTTACCAGGGACTGTTTTATTCCTTGTTTTAACTATTTATTTAACTATAGTTAAAATCTATTGTGCTTCTCTGTAGAGGATCATTTGACATTTCAGCATTAACATCAAAAGACTTGCAGGGAAATTCACTAATGTGAATTTACCAGTTTCAGCAAATTTTAACAACCAACCAATGAGTTTCAAAGATACCACTGGGTTAACTGGACCTGGTATTTTACCCTGGTTTTGGTACAAGAATGTCTTATTTCTTTGAATATGAAACTAAAGAAGCTATATAAATGTGACCGTATGCAAATCAAAAGAATGTTTTCATTACATTCTGTGAACTGAAACTGCTGAGTTTCACATCTCTTTAGATTTTAAGCTACTAAACCAGGGAATTTTCCTTTGCAGGTAACGAAGAAAATTTGATATTTCAGCTTCTGAATTACATTTTTACACTGCCAATTCTGTAAGTCTGTCACTTATCAGGCCTCAAAATTCATGCTTATTTGGCACTGATGTGAGGACAAAAAACTGGGAGAACTTTTATAGAATGGAAAAGTCACAAAAAAATCTTAGGTGAAAATGGTCCTTTTCTCTCTCAGATCAGATATGACCAGAAGCTTGATGGGCTCAAGGCCCTGAGCTTTAATAGCAGCCTTATGCACTGGAAACTCTTCTTTAATGTTATGTCTTCTGTAGTGTTTTGTCTTCAGTATTTGGAATAAATTTCACTTGACTGAAAATGTTCCAGTGTCTTTTAATGGCACAGTGAGGAATGTTCATATCATTGACTTTTGGAATTTAATTATGTTATTTGGCTACTCTCCTTCCTTTATATTTGAGGAGCACAGTGTATAAGTAAAGTATGAGTAAATCTGTCAGGATTGCCCACACTGGGGCAAAGGCCATTCTCCCAAGGCATTGCTGCCTACCTTGAACTCATGACCTTCTTTCCCCTCAAATTGCTATTTTTCCTGGAATTCTTAGCCATTAGGCATGACCATTAAGTGGAAGTTAAAAGCAAGTCAAACTCCTGTTTAAAACCTGAGTAATTCTCATATAAGTTCAGAAATTCTCTGTTAATTCTAATACATCAATATTTTTTGTCCAAATCAGGATTCAAGAAGACAGGAAATGGAATTAATTATGGTACAATATCACTTCAGCACCACTTAGGCATTTATATAACCATAAAAGCTTTCTTGGAGGGGATTCTAGAAGTCACCTGTCCAGTCTTCTGCTTGAAGCAGGAATGCCCCCAGCACCAGAGCAGGTCAGTGGTGGATTTTTATCTAAGACCAGAAAAACTCTATTGAGAGAAGTATCATTTGATCTGAGATGATCAATATGAAATGTAGTTTGTGCACATTGTACTTCAGTTTTATTTCTGTGGTAGGCTTTATTTTCCATGATTGAAGGATCCTAGAAACTGAAAAGATTCAATTCATAAAGAATGATTATCCTAAATGGGACAATAGGAACTCTGACTCAAAGAATTGATCTTAAACTGAGCAGCAAGAAGAAAAACTGTGCTCTGTCCAAATGTTTCAATTTTCTTGATGTCCCTTGCAGATTTTTTAAAAAATGATGTTTTTTAATAAAACTATTTTCCATGCAGAATTCTGCACTGCACTAACTAAAAGGCCAGTGTTACTGCTGAACAACACTGTTCAAAATTAAAATGGTGAGGAACATCAATCTTAACACAGATTAACTAAAAATGTCTGGGCAAGGAAACATTAAAAAATAAATCAGGTGAACAACTAACACACTGAAAGCCAGCAAACAGTCAAGGACAAAGGACTACTACTCAGGAACATTTAACTGATCACCATGACCATCTGCTATTTTTATACACAGTAAAATGTGGGAAACTCCCTTGGATGTACATGGATGTTGGCAGGGCCTCGTTGGGCTGGGTAGCTCAAGTTTACCTCCCTGTACACTTCTACTTGCTAGCTGAGCTGTGGCATCCCACAATTTCCCATGCAGAGCTGTTTGAGATCCTTGTCATATAATGTGAGAAGTGAAAACCCCGTCACCTGACCCAAATACCTTGTGTGAGTCCTTCAGGTTGAGTACATGATGACTCTGGGTTGTGGAATGTGTGTACAGAACAGCCCTCCCCTCGTCCTTCACTTCCCCACTCCTCCTTTCATATCAATCATCATCTCACTCGTGATATATTAGTCACCAAATCATGAGTGAGAGATGTTTCCAATTCGTGATGGTTCAGTCATCTAGCACCAAGGGAAATGTGAAAGTAATTCCAGTTTGCAGCACCTGTTGCTTCAAAACCACGTTGCAAGTTGTTGAATAGTATTCTCTCCCTCTCTCTCTCTCTTTGTCTTTTTTTGGACAAGGTTACAAACTAATGAGCGCGAGACTGCCAGCAAAAGTGCTGACACTATCTTCACATTTCATGGGCTAATGAGGTAGAAAATAATTGTTTGATGACATAAATTAATTAGTAGTCACCAAATTTTGAAATCAGACACTGTATATTCCTGTGATTTAATCAGGCCAGGGTGACCTCTAGGCCTTTATTTTTTAAATTAAGGGGTGAAAAGCACAAGAAAGCTGAATCACTGGCAGAACTTTGATGCAATTTTTCCATTTTAGTGTAATTGGCTGAGTTTATCAGGGCAGGCTGAGAAGGAGCTGACAGACAGAGCTACCTCTCTGCATGCAGCCAGCTCTTCATGCTGCAGAGCTCACCGTGTCGCACCAGAAGCTGCAGCTTCTCAGGGTGGCAGAGTGAGCTGCATGTCACCTTCTGTGTCACCCCAGCAGTGGCACCGTGCAGCTGAGTCTGCAAACACATCTGTGATGTCTGGATAGGGACAGCTCGGGCTGCAGCACTGACTGACTGCTGGTGGAGGAAGCAAGTAGAGGGAAGGACAGCACAAGGACCAGCAGGAAGCCTAGACCCCCAGATATTTATGTTCCTGTTCTCAGGTCACTTATGATGTATCTACTATAGTTATTTGCCATCTGGGAGAGGAAACGGAATACTGCTTGCCCTAGAGGGATGTAACGGAGATAAAATTCATAATAACAAGTCCATGTAATTGCTTAGGTATCTAGAAACAGCTTTGGAATTGAGAATGTCATACAGAAATCTTTACCTTGATTGAAATTCACAGTCAGCTTCCACCCTTTCTGTTTTCCCTAATGACCTATTTTACTTTGTGTATAATGCATTCCTGCCAGTGCAAGTCAGATACAACTCACTGGTAACAGAGGATGATTTCAGCCTTGTGCAATTTATAGTTTTCTGTAGCAGGCTGAACTTGAATCCTGTACCTACCACCTGGTTGCTTTCCTGTTTTTGGGATTAATACACTAATCACATCTAAAGCTGGCTAAGATATCTGTCCATGACTGCCATAATTTTCCTCAGCTGCAGACACTGATGGGATATTCATGTGGGAAAAAGACACAGCAGGACCAGTGGGCTGGAGTGCGTGCTTAGTTCCAGAAGAAACTTCAGATGGAAGCCTCTTGTAGGGAAAAGATTGGAACAAAATTTCTTTGTGTGTGGGTGTAGCCCTTCTATTATGGCTCCAGGATGGACCCAGAGTTCCTGTGAGAATGAACAAGAAAGAGCTGTATTTGAAGTGCCAGATTTAATGTCAGATGGGGACCGAGTTCACTTGGTAGTTTTTTTTGTAAAATACTCTTCTAGTATTAAAAGATGTGTTGAAAACATACAGATGCTTACAACTTTGATGCATTTGTTTGCACCATCAAATTTCAGCATACTTTAAATGCTCCAGAACATGAGAGGGATAAAAATACTGACAGATGTAAGTTCTTGGAATATTTTTGTCTGTGAGAGGAAACCCCAGAAGCTGGTATTCAATAGAGGAGAAGCTGCAAGCCTGGCCAAAACATACACAAAATATTTGAAGATGAGCTTACCTTAGCCATTTTCCCAAACAAGCTTCTTGAAGCTTTTTAAAGCCATTGGTGTTGCTGTTGCTTTCTTGATGAAAAAATGTCTTTCATCACAGCATGTACAAGGAGAGTGTTCTGCAGGGAACCAGTCTGATCTTTGTGAGAGCATTCCCTTGGTGAGTGATGTCTGCTCCTTCAAGCCCTTCTCTCACTCACCATAGTGGGACTGTTCACTGCACGTGAGCTCTGTTGGATCTGGACTCTGAGCTGTGTATTGTCCAACCCAGTGGAGGAATGGGGACTCTCACAGGTGTTTCAGTGCACATATGGGCATGTTTAATATTTCAGATAATTTCTAATTAAAAATTGATGTCTGTGGGCATTGCTAGGATCGTGGAGGAAAAATCCTCCCTACTTTCACGCTGATTTGCATAACAATGCTCGCAACAGCCTCAAGGTGTAATTTTGATTTTCAGGCTCTGCATTCCCCATTCCTTCCATAATTACATGAAAACCCATTTTCCTTTTTGTTCTTTTGTGGTCTTGCCACCTAGTGCAATGAGTAAAATTCCTTGCTGGCTGGAGAGCTCTGAGGAGTTGCTGAAATAATAGTTCTGAGCATCACCAGTGGCAGCTCTGATGTTGAGGGGGATACACTGTGTTCTGTCACTCAGGGAAAGGGAAGAAAGATAAAGGGGCTGCTGGTAGGAACTGATGGAAGCCCATGGGCACGTTGCAGTGAGGAAGGGTGTTGTCCTGCAGGTTCATTTATACCCTGGAGCATGAAATGCTATTTCCAAGAGCAGTTCTGTGAAGCCATGTGTCTCTCTCCTTTCGCCTGGGAGGCACCCGTGCCCTTCTGACCTTGACAAGGCACAGGAAATCACTGAAGCCAAGGGTCTGACTGACACTCCTTCCTCTTCTCTCTCCCTTGTTTTGGAGTGTAGTCTAATGCAAAGATTGTGCAGCTTGGTCTGTCCCCTTCTGGTTAGTCCTTGCTGGTTTATGCTCAATCTCCCAGCACTTTGGACTTTGAATCCAGAGATCTGAGTTACAGGCTAAGGGAATTGGTATTGTTCAGTCTGCAGAAGAGAAGGCTTTGAGGAGACCTTACAGCCCCATCCAGTTCCTAAAGGGGGTTTACAAGAATGCTGAACAGGGATATTTCACAAGAGCAGGCAGTGATAGGACAAGAGAGAATGGCTTTAAGCTGAAAGAGGGTAGATTTAGATAGGATTTGAGGAAGAAATGCTTTACTGTGTGGGTAGGGAGGCACTGGAACAGGCTGCCCAGAGAAGCTGTTGATGTCCCATCCCTGAAACTGTTCAAGACCAGACTCTGAGCAGGCTGGTCTAGAGGAAGGTTCCCTGCCCATGATAGGGGAGGTTTGGAGTGAGATGATCTTTACATTCCCTTCCAATCCATACCAATCTATGATTCTAAGATATGACTCTTTTTAGCATTTAGCTTCATTAATTCCCTTATGGCCTTCACTTCCCTAGGGAACAGAAAGGGACTAAGTAATCCTGCTGGGATCACATTTACCAGTTCAGCCCTAGAGCTGCAAGCACGACTGTGTACACATCAGACCAGATGTTCACTGTTTTCCTGGATAAGCAGACAGAGTTGAAAGAGGGAGAATAATGTTTGGTGTCATCCACCATAACTAGCTGGTGTAGATGCAGGCATGTCTCCACTGTTGTCCACACAGCTGAAAGGAAGCAATGCACTGCATGGCACAAAAGCATGGGCTGCCTGGTGAGTGTTCTGTCTGTAAATGCACATTCAGTGCCAGTATGCTGTTAGCATGCACTGATATTGTGCTGGAGCATACACAGCTACTCAGTTATGCTTCTGGTTGGGTTTCTGTCTTATGTTACTATCACCAAATGAGAATAGAGAATTTTCAAGAGTAATGCAAGCTTTCATGTACCTCTGTCTCTATTAGGCCTGATGTAAGTTCTCATGTGAGAATTATTCCTCTAATATAAAGACATATTATTTTATTTCTAGAGGAATTCTATCTAAGAATCAAAATGAAGTTTTGGTCACTGCTTTCAGAAATGAGGATGTGTGGGGAAGCCACAACACGTTCTTGGCAAGCCTTTATTCTTTCTAGCTTGATCCTAAACACTTGGGTGTCTTACTATTCTTCTGTGGCAGAGAACAGACAAATCTCACAATTGACATTTGAGGTTGACTGGGCTGCTCCTCTCCATCACTGCTGCAGCCACGTCCTCAACAATGGGACCTGGTGACAGCTCTTTTGTGTGACACCCACCTGCCAGACACTGCTGAGGACACAGACATCCAGCTTCATCCCAGAGGTTTGTGGTGGTGTTCTCTGCACCAGCTGAGGGCTGTGATATCAGAAAGATCTGAGATGGCAACTTCTCACCCCTTCTTCTCCACAGCACATGACCCTAGGTGCCACAAGTGCATTTCTTGTTGTGTGACTCAATACTGGAAGCTTTGTACTTTAAGGCTGGTGGACAACTGGATGATCTGCTCCTGCAACCCTAAAAATTCATCTCAGTTAAACAATACCCCTGGTTTTAGCCTCTGATGGAAGCTAAGGAGGAGTGTAGTCCCACTGCTATTGCTGGCAAAGTTCTAGAGTTCCTGTGTGACTTAACACAGCTCATGCAGTCTCCTTCTGTCGTGGTTTCCTCACCCACTGAACAGAAATACTCACACTTTTCTCTGAGCAGCATCAAGAGTAAAAGCATGCAAAATACAGAAGACATCATCCTATGGGAGGTTGTATGGGATGATGTAGTGGATAAATTTTTCTTTGAAAATACTGGCTCAATCCCTTCTCCTCTAATTTGTATTGCTGTATGAAAGGTGCCACTTTACCTTTTCCACAGTTTTCATCAGCCAGTTTTATCAACAAGTATCTTTTCTATGACAGCTCTGTTACTCTCACTCTTGCTTGTTCATGGTATTGATGTTTTAGGGTCTCATGTATACATCTCACATTTACTTTTCCCAGAGAAGGGGGGAAACCCTTTTCAGTCTTTAGAAGTGTATATGCAAACTCCACTGAGATGATCTAGAATTTACTCTCCCTCATCTGTGCAAGACCCAGAGGTGAATTTAAAAGGATATAAACTTTATTAAAAATCTGACTGATGAAGATTTCATTCACCGAAATGTTTTGTTCTTCTCTGTTTCTGCCTGAGAACATAAAACTGATTCTCTCTCTGGGCAGAAAAGAAGGGGTTTTTTTTGAAGGCTTGTTTTTTTCCCTTCAGCAAAAATTATTTTCCTTTGAAAAGTGAGAATTTCTTTTTTATCTCAGTAAAATCCTCTTCAGTTTTTCAATAACCTTCATGAAGTTCATTTTTCCAGTCATCCATTTAACCATGTGTTTATTTTTCTCATGATACCCCATTGTCTTTTCATAGCTGCTGTCTTAGCATGCAAGGTCTAACATAAAGCTTTTTATTGATCTGCTTCCCTCAGTGCATCAGGTGACATCTTAGGCTAACCACATTTCTCCTATTTTGCATTTCATCTGTGTCAGCAAAAAGCCCCAAACAACCTTCCTACCAACACACACAGCTCTGTTCCTCCTAATGCACGTTTTCCATCTCATGTGTAATTTATTGCATCTTGTGTTTTGGAAAAACTGTCACTGAGCCATAGAAATTAAGGAGAGAAGGAGAAGGTCTTTTGGTTAATGGAGTAGGCTGAGGATACAGGAGATTTGGGTTCTGTCCTTTGCCTATAATTTCTAGTGTGACCTTTGGCAGGTCACTGTTTGGGACAGAGAACATGCAATTTGTGATCTGTTTGTATGGTGTTTATTTCAATAGACCTGTGGCCTCAGCTAAGACACATTATGGTAAAATAACCAAAGAACCATCCAGGGATGCAGCTAATTAAAGGCCTGGGCAATCTTATTGCCACAAGAAAATATGCAACTGTATTTTTTTGGGCAGGGATCAGATGCTACTAAGCGTTAATCTGAAGCCTCACTTCCTTCAAGGACAGTGCTGTTTCACTCAGCAGAGAGGAAAGGGAAGTTTTACATTTATCACACAGAGGATCAGCCCCCTGGATCCTGGAAGCAGGAGCAGACTTGTGTGTTTGTGCAGTGCTGCTTTCTGTAGGATGCAATCAGTTCCACTCCATTATAAGACAAATGGTTTATGGTGTTAACTGGCATTAACTGGAGGTGGGGTTGGCCTAAAACAAAGAGTTCTCTTTCACAAAATAGGAAAAAAAAAATAAAAGGAACAATGTTTCTAAAGCTGTTTTTGTCTTCTCCTGAAGGTAAGAAAAAGAAAAAAAAATCCACCTTTTTCTTCCCCCTCAAATGTTCATGAGGATAAGAACCAAGGCTAGACATAAATATTCACTGGGCATTTAGCTATGACAGCAGAGACAGAGTGGTGTCAACTTAGCTTGATTTGAAAAAGAGACGTGAACTATGTCCTCTCTAGCTGAAGTGAGTGCCCTAAGCACTGGCCTGTCATTTAACATCAGTCTCTTCTTCCCTTCTCACTTTTCCTCCTCCACCTGAACTTACAAAACAGTTTGGCCTTTACCCCAGACACTTCTGAGACCAAGTCTGTCTGGCTGCACTCCTCCAGGATGAGGAAGGCCTCTGCTCTTGGCACAAGCATGTCCATATTTTGACCCAGTCTTTATTAAACACTGGTTAGCCCCTGTGTCAAATGGTGACAACTACGAACCCTTCTTGCTGTAACTGTACTGTCAGTGCAGATTACATGGCCATTAAAAAATTCTTTGGCTAATTAGAGATTGAGATATTTCACTCTTTATTTGGGATGGTCATGATGAAGCTCACGTATGTTTTTATCAGATGTGTAGTACTTTATCTCCCCAACTCCAGCAGTATGTTTTCTTGGACATGAACATAAAATGTGGAGTTCTTACCCTGAAACATCTGTTTAAATTATATATGAGACACTAGGGCAATAACTGAAAACCAGTTTTTAGAGATAGGTTTTGTTGCTCCTGCTATATTTCACTTTCAATCAAAAAAGTCCTCAAACTGGAGGTCCACACTTGAAACAATCTGAAAAAGGAAAGATAGTTTGAGGAACAACAGGCATCTGAGGAAAATACCAGCCTCTGGCAGAGCTTCCAAAAGAGTTTGGCATGGCTGAGCTCTAGTAAGACTGATATGTGATAGAACTTGATGGGGGTAGAAGTGTAATAGTGAAACCACAGGCATTGGTATGAAGAGATGGCATTTGGTACCATACAGAAGGTGATTGGAGTGCACTAAGGCACTTCATGTTTTGGTGTTGTGGTAGAAAGCAATGATCTCAACCAGTTATTTTGCCTAGAAGGGAAGTGTCTCTATCCAGAGAGATGAGGGTCTGAGATGCCTGGTAAGAGGACCTAGCAATTCCCCATCTGTCCTTAGCAACCTGCTTCATTAATTGGGCACTATTAGTGAATAGAGCTGTCTCCTGGACTCATCTGTGGGTAGGAGCCAACACTAAAGTGTGTCTGTGAAAGGCAGAACACCCAGTAGAGGTTTGACATGGTCAGCTTTGAATTCCTTCTGCTCAAGCTGCTATGAATAAAACTGTACCTCTGACTCTGAAATGCCTTAGTT
>VZTT01014855.1:0-10546 GCA_013400855.1 Buphagus erythrorhynchus | reverse complement strand
GGGAGAGGCAGTAGCCAACATCATCTGTCCTGGGAGGATGAGGAGCTTCTGCAGGACCAGGAGTGCATTTCAGGGAGGGAATGTCTGGGAGGGAAATGCCTGAGTGGGATAGTCCTTGGTTTATGGTGGGACCTTGTTCTTGTTCCCATCACAGTCCTCAAGTATCAGGGTCCTGGGTATGCTGAGAACAATTGCTGTTGAAGACTGAAGCTGAGGAGGCATTAAGTACATGAGCCTTTTCCTCATCCTCGTGGCTATGTTTCCCCCATATCCAATGAAGTGTTTGAGCAAATTAGGTAAAATATGGAGAAAGCAATTTAAGTTATGAAAATATTGGGGAAATTCAGGGCCAGTTGGGGTGAAATTGAGAAAATTGTGGAAACTATGAGAAAATAAAGGGGAAATTCAGGGAAATGGGGGAAAATTAGGGTAGATTGGGGCAATGTAGAATGGAATTAAGGGAAATCTGGAGAAAGTAATAAAAATAAGGAGAAATATATGAAAAATTTGGTAAATTTGGGAAATCAATTTCAGTTAGGGGAAATCAGGGATATATTCAGGGAAAATTAGGAGAAATTGGTGAAACTTTTGGAAAATTAGAGGGAATTGTAGAAAATGTGGGGAAATTTGGGGAAAATAAGATACCTTAAGGGAATCAGAAAAAAATGTATGGAAATTTAGGGACATGTAGGGGAAATAAAGAAACCTGGGGGACATGGGGCAAGTTGAGGGAGATTAGGGAAATTTGGGGAGAATAAAAGGAAATTTAGGTTTAAATTTAAGTAAAAGGTCAGAAGAGGAAAATTGGGGGAAATTAGGGGAAATAAGGGGAAATTGAGGGAAAGTTAACAAAGTAAGTGAATTAGGGGGAAATTGGGGAAAACAAAATTTGGCCATAGTTTGGGGAAATCAACGGGAAAACAAGGAAATCTGGGGCAAATTGCAGAAAATATAAGGACATTTGGGGAAAAGTTTGGGAAAATTAGGGGATGCCAAGGAAATTCAGGGCAAATTTATGGAAATACGGGGAAAGCAGGGGGAAACCAAGGAAATTTGTGGCAAACTGGGGGACATTTAGGAAAATCAGGGGGAAAAGAAGGAAATTTGGGGAAAAAATGAGGAAACTTTAGGGGGAATCAGGAAAATTAGGAGAAATTCAGACATCTGGTCCTCTACAGGGCATCTAATGGGATTGATGGGGCCTGGATGCCTGGGTGCCCCTGTCTATTCTTAGGTGAGCTGTGGGGGTCGAGGGGGGAAGGGGAACCTGTAGGGCCAGCCCCATATATGGTTATGAGGTGAAGGTGCCCCACAGCCCCACTGGCGTCACAAGCTGATCGGATGTCAGGGGTTGTGGGGGGGGATGTCCCAAAAATATCCCATTGTGGGGGAAGGGAGAGGGAACAAAGGGATGGGAGGAGGGGCACAGATGCCTGAGTTCCCTTGGAGGGGGAAGGGGGGGTCACACCTGTCCTTTGTCTGTCTGTCCCCTCCCCCACCCCAGGGGGACCCAGGCATCCAGGCGAGTCTTTTGGCTTGCCTCATCTATCCCGTAATAAACTAGGGGGGTGGAGGGGAAGGGGAGTTAGAGGGGGCCCCTATAGGGGCTGAGAGTGGGGTATTCTGTAGGTCTGGGGGCTCCTGTGGGTCTGGGGGAGCCCTTTGGGAATTCTGTGAGGCTAGGAGTGGCTTGTATGGAAGGTCTATAGGGCCAGGAGTGGCCTGTGGTAAGGGGGAAAAACTATGAGGGTCCTATAGGGAAATATTTAGAGGTCTCATGGGGCTGCACGTAGGTCCTATAGGACCATGGGACTGGGGACAGCTGTCTGGGAGTGGGTTCTATGGGGCTGTGTGCACTTACAGGGGTCCTATCAAAAGAAAGTAATGGGAACCCTGTGGGGCTGAGAAGGGTTTTATGCATGTCCTATAGGGCTGGAGTGATGTCCTATGGGGCTGGGGGAGTCCTATGGAGCTTGAAGTAGGTCCTGTGTGTGAGATATGGGGGTCCCATGGGGCTAGTGGAGCTATATAGGTCCATAGGGGTGGTGAAGATCCTATAGGACTACAGAGCAGAGGGAGGGCTTTATGGATTTGGGGAGTGTACTGTAGATCCATAGGGGTCACCGTGTCCCTATAGGGCAGTAAGGTGGCCTTGAGGTCACCCGTCTGTCTGTGCCCCCCCCCTCCTGGTGACGCAGCTGCAGGGGGGAGGGGGGGATATAAGGGGGGTCCCCCAGCCAGCGCCTGCAGACCCAGGGGCAGGTGGGGCAGGGGGCACTTGGAGCACTGTGGGGGTCTGGGAGGGGGTTATGGGGGAACTGGGGACAACTGAAAGGGACTGGGAAAGAACAGGGAGGAACTGGGATAGAACTGGGAGGGTCTATGGGTGAACTGGGAGGGACTGGGAGGGTCTATAGGAGAACTGGGAGGGTCTATGGGTGAACTGGGAGGGACTGGGATTATACTGGGAGGGTCTATAGGGGAACTGGGAGGGACTGGGAGTATCTAGGAAGGAACTGGGAGGGTCTTTGTGGGAGACTGGGATGATACTGGGAGCATCTGTGGGGAAACAGGGTGGGACTGGGATGATGCTGGGAAGGTTTATGTGGTAACTGGGAGGGACTGGAGTGATACTGGGGGAGGAGGGAGGGTACTGGATAAATCCTAGGGGGATATTGGGACTTACTGAGCAGTATTCTGTGTGTGTGTGTCTGTGTGGTGGTGTACTGGAGAAGTACTGGTGGGGCTGGGCAGGGATGCTGGGATGTAATTGGACATATCGGGATATACTGGGACATACTGGGACATACTGTGGGGGGGATGTTGTGTCCCGGAGCAGGACCCGAACCGCCCTGAGTCTGCACTGTCATCCCCTGACTCGGAGACCACAGAGAGAGGTGGGGCTGATTAGTGTAAGGAACTGAGGGGTGTCTGGGGAGACTGGGGGTGACTGGGAGGGTCTGGGATGATACTGGGAGGGTCTGTAGGGAAACTGGGAAGGAGTGAGAGGCATGCAGGAGTACTAGGGGGCGTTGGGGTGGGATAAAGGGCAAGCAGTATGAGTCACTGGAAAGAAGAGGGAGCACTGTGGGGGGCACTGGGACTTCCAAGAAGGAATTTGGGATGGAGATGAGGACAACTGGCAGGAACTAGGAGCACTGGAAAGGAACTGGGAGCACTGGAGAAGAATGGGAGAAGATAAGATCACCAAGGATGGGGCTGACTGGGAGCTGTGGAGAGGAACTGGAAGCACTGGGAGGGAACTCTAGATGATGGAAGCACTGAGGATGGACTTGGGATGGGCCAGCTGGGAGGAGTGGGAGCATTGAAAAGCAACAAGGAATACTGGGGAGGAATGAATGAGTTGGGTAGACCAGGAGGAAGTGATGGATGCAGAGAAGAACAGGTTCACCAAGGAAAGAGCTGCAATGGGGTCAGCTGGGAGGAAGTGGCAGCACTTGGAGGGTCTGATCCCTCCTACCCCATCCAGCCCTTTCCAGTGCCACCATGCCTGATGTGGAGATGGCCGAATTTGGGGAGGCCGCCCCCTATCTCCGCAAGTCGGAGAAGGAACGGTTGGCTGCCCAGACCCGCCCCTTTGACCTGAAGAAGGACATCTTCGTCCCTGATGAAAAGGAGGAATTTGTCAAGGCTACCATTGTCAGCCGTGAGGGCTCCAAGATCACTGCTGAGACCGAACATGGCAAGGTGGGGGGACCCCATTCACACCTGGGACACCAGAACCTCAAAATAGCAACTCTATTCCACAAGGGACACAAAGAACCCAATCCACCTTCTCTAGAACCCAAGAAACATCTAGACCCCAACATGCCTTCTCCAGCACCCACTGGATGCTCAGATTTCACAGCATCTTCTCTAGAACCCAGGAAATATCTAGACCCTGATCCACCTTTCCCAGAACCCATTGGACAACTAGACCCCATCCAACCTCCTCTATTACCCCAGAGACACCCAGACCCTGAAACATCTTCTCTATCACTTGAGGGACACCTAGACCTCCTCTGGCTCTCAAGGGAGCACTGACATGCCCATGTCCCAGTCCTTTGGGAGGGAACAACTGGGGCAACTCCTTGCCCTATGTTCCTGCCCCATGGGGTCCTCCTTCCCTTGAGCAGACAGTGACGGTCAAGGAGGACCAGATCATGCAGCAGAATCCCCCCAAGTTTGACAAGATTGAGGATATGGCCATGCTGACTTTCCTCCATGAGCCCGCCGTCCTCTACAACCTCAAGGACCGCTACGCATCTTGGATGATCTATGTGAGTTGGGAGCCCATGAGGTTCTTCAGACCCCATCCAGAACTCAGATGCTCCTTCTGTAGACCCCTTGGGCCTCATAGATGCAAGATGTCCCTTCTCCAAATCTCATGGTCCACCCATAACTGGGATGATCTTTCTTCACATCTCTTGAGGCACCTAGATCCAAGATATCCCAGACCCTTTGGGCCACTCAAAACCAGGATTCCCCTTCTCCAGATCACATAGGCCACCCAGAACTGGGACATCCTCTCTCCAGACCTCTTTTGCCCCCCACACCCAAGATGTCCCTTCTCCAGACCACAGGAGTCACCTAAACCCCAGGATATTGCCTAGACTCAAGAGATCACTTCTGCAGACCCCTTGGACCAGCTTGTGAGATGGCACCTCCTGACTCTGACCCACTTGCTCCTTTCTCCAGACCTACTCGGGGCTCTTCTGTGTGACTGTCAACCCCTACAAGTGGTTGCCCGTCTACAATGCTGAGGTGGTGGCTGCCTACCGGGGAAAGAAGCGGAGTGAAGCTCCACCCCACATCTTCTCCATTTCTGACAATGCCTACCAGAACATGCTGACAGGTAGGGACCTTCTGCAGGGACCTCATAACCATATTCCCTGATCCTTTTCGGGGAGTAGGAGATGTGGGCAGAGCCAAGGTGGGCTTCAGAACCTCATGTTTCTTCTCATCCCACCAGATCGGGAGAACCAATCCATCCTCATCACGTGAGTGATCTCATCTGCAAACACTATCTTAGTGCTTCTCACAGCTAAGACCCCCTCACCTGGCACATAGCCCCTCCCCTTCCCCCTTGAAGTCATGCCCACTGGCCAACCCTTTATCACTACATGCACTTGTCTGTGGAGGTCCATTATGCATCCCTCCCCAGTAAGTCCCCACGCCCAGCACCACAGCACCACTATCCAACCACTGCTCTCCTTGGCTACCTTCAGTGGAGAATCCGGGGCGGGGAAGACAGTGAACACCAAGAGGGTCATCCAGTACTTTGCTGTCATCGCTGCCATTGGTGACCGTGGCAAGAAGGAGACAGGGGCCCCGGGCAAGGTAAGGGCAGTGGGTGGGGGATGACTGCCTGAGGTGTGGTAAACATTCTGCCACCTGTCTATCCAACCAGTGACACAATCAACCACCCAAACAATTACCCAATCAAACACCCAAAAATCCAACCAATCATCCAACCAACCAACCAACCAACCATCTATCCAACCCTCCATTCATCTGTTCCATCCTCATCCAATCAACTAACCATCCCTCCATCCAGCCATAGAATCAGCCCACATTCCTGTCCATCAGCCCGACCACCCATGCAAACCTTCATGGACTGCTATGTTCTCTCATTCATCCATTTCAATCTCACACCTTACCTCCCCCGCCCCCTACTCTGAGAACCTCCTCTGACACTGTCCCACTCCATCCAGGGCACCCTGGAGGACCAGATCATCCAGGCCAACCCTGCCTTGGAAGCCTTTGGCAATGCCAAAACTGTCCGGAATGACAACTCATCTCGATTTGTGAGTGTTGTGAGGAAGGGTCTATGGGGAAGGATCTGTGGGTTGGGGTGTTCTGGGAGAAGGTGGCCACCTTCACCTCCTTCCATTGTTCTTCCAGGGGAAGTTCATCCGGATCCATTTTGGGGCCACTGGGAAGTTGGCATCAGCTGACATTGAGACCTGTGAGTAGGTTGAGGGCTCCATGAGAGGACATCTTGTTGTCCACCATACCTTCCTCTATCTATCTCTCCATTCACCTCATCCATCTCCATCCACTCTTCATCCTTCTCATGCTACCATCCATCCACCCTTCCACATCCTCAAGCCTCTCTCCATTCATCCATCTGACTCTCTATCTTCTCATCCCAACTTCCACCCATCTTCTCTTCATCCCCACCCCAGACCTCCTGGAGAAGTCCCGTGTCATCTTCCAGCTGAAGGCTGAAAGAAACTACCATATTTACTACCAGATCCTCTCCAATAAGAAGCCAGAGCTGCTGGGTGAGCCATGCTCCTAACCTATCCGCAAATACTTGATCCCACACCCTTTTTGGGACCTGCCTGTTCCAACCCCTTTTTCTCCTTTCAGATATGATGCTGGTGACCAACAACCCCTATGACTATGCCTTCATCTCCCAAGGAGAGACCACAGTTCCATCCATTGATGATGGAGAGGAGCTCCTGGCCACAGATGTGAGATGGGAGGCCATCAGGCAGTGTGTATGTGTCTCTGTTGGCTGGAGAAGATCTTGAACATATTTTTGCCCCACAGAGTGCCTTCGATGTTCTGGGCTTCACTCCAGAGGAGAAGAACTCCATCTATAAACTGACGGGAGCCATCATGCACTTCGGCAACATGAAGTTCAAGCAGAAACAACGGGAAGAGCAGGCAGAACCAGATGGCACAGAAGGTTGGATCCAACCAAAGTTGAGATGGAAAATAGAGTGAACTCCATGATCCTTCCAGGTTAATATTTTCTCTTCTTCATCCTCAGAGGCAGACAAGTCAGCTTACCTAATGGGGCTGAACTCAGCTGATCTTCTCAAGGGGTTGTGCCACCCTCGGGTCAAGGTGGGCAATGAGTATGTCACCAAGGGGCAGAATGTCCAGCAGGTGAGTAGGACATCCCCAAAATGTCCTCCTTTTGGGGTGACATGGTGCCATCTCTGGCAAGGAGGACACCAAGAGGTCCCTCTCACTAGTGGGGCGTCCCTCTTCTAGGTGATTTATGCTGTCGGAGCCTTGGCCAAAGCTGTGTATGAGAAGATGTTCAACTGGATGGTGACCAGGATCAACAATTCACTGGAGACCAAGCAGCCACGGCAGTACTTCATTGGTGTGCTGGACATTGCTGGCTTTGAAATCTTTGATGTAAGCCCTGATTGACTGTGTTGTGTTGACCCCCTTGGGTGTAGAGTTAATCCTACTGGATGGTCAGATGACCTTATTTTCATTTGTGTTGACCCAGTTGGGGCTCAGGTTGAACACTGAACATATTATTTGTTCTGTTGACCTCACTGGCCATCTCCTCTCTCCTTCCCCAGTTCAACAGCTTCGAGCAGCTCTGCATCAACTTCACCAATGAGAAGCTGCAACAGTTTTTCAACCACCACATGTTCGTGCTGGAGCAGGAGGAATACAAGAAGGAGGGCATTGAGTGGGAGTTCATTGACTTTGGCATGGACCTCCAGGCCTGCATTGACCTCATTGAGAAGGTACCACCTCCCTCAGGGCCTTATGAGGCTGGGGAAGGGCCCTTTCAGTTGCAGCTTGGCAGGAACCCCAAAGTTGGCCAGTTGGGTTATACTTGGTGTTCACTGTAGCCAACAAGATCTTTTCTTTCTAGCCCATGGGAATCATGTCCATCCTGGAGGAGGAGTGCATGTTTCCCAAGGCCACGGACATGACCTTCAAGGCCAAGCTCTTTGATAATCACCTGGGCAAGTCGGCCAACTTTGGGAAGCCACGCAACATCNCAAGGGGAAGCAAGAGGCCCACTTTGCCCTTATCCACTATGCTGGCACAGTGGACTACAACATCATTGGGTGGCTGCAGAAGAACAAGGACCCCCTCAATGAGACAGTGGTGGGGCTCTACCAGAAATCAGCCCTGAAGCTCTTGGCCAACCTCTTTGCCAATTACGCTGGGGCTGATGCACGTAAGAGGAACCCCCTTTCTCAGGATCTGGGCTTCTTCCCACCCTGTCCCTGTCTGATCTCATCTTTTCTGCTTCTCCAACAGCCGTGGAGAAGGGGAAAGGAGCTAAGAAGAAAGGTTCCTCCTTCCAAACTGTCTCTGCCCTGCATCGGGTGAGAGGCCAAGGGTTATTGGTGGGCCCAGGGTGTGTGGGCATGGAAAATACATCCTAAGACGAGGGATGACCCTGGTGGGACAGGCTGGGAGGGGTGTCTTCATTCCTTTTGTCATCTGCTCCTACATCTTTCAGGAGAATCTCAACAAGCTGATGACCAACCTGCGGTCTACCCACCCTCATTTTGTCCGCTGCATCATCCCCAATGAGACCAAGTCTCCTGGTGAGCCTATCCATGAGGGTTGATCCAGAGGACAGTGCTGGGTGCTGGCCAAACGTGGTGGTGGGGAGCAATGCTGTGGGGCAGGCCTTGACTCACCAGTCTTGATGACCCACCAGGTGTGATGAACAACCCCCTGGTAATGCACCAGCTCCGCTGCAATGGAGTGCTAGAAGGCATCCGCATTTGCCGCAAGGGCTTTCCCAACCGCATCCTTTATGGGGACTTCCGCCAGCGGTAGGCACAGAGGAGAAAATGTGGGAATGAGGTGGACAATCCCACTGGGGCTGATTTCAGAGGTTTCCTGTCCTCTCTGGTCACTAGGTACCGTATCCTGAATCCTGCCGCCATCCCTGAGGGGCAGTTCATTGACAGCCGCAAGGGCGCTGAGAAGCTTCTGGGATCCCTTGATATTGACCACAACCAGTACAAATTTGGACACACCAAGGTGAGGTCACTTGGTCTCAGTTCTGGTGGTCCCACTGTTCACATGGTTTTCATGGAGGGACCAGATAGAGACTCTATGGCCTAATCATCTACTTATCCACCTGCCCATCTGAGCTCCCTCCATCCACACCACCATCCATCCCTCCATCATGCCTCCAAATCCCAGAAGCACTTATCTTCATCTCTCCTCAAAGGTCTTCTTCAAGGCTGGGCTGCTGGGGCTGCTGGAGGAGATGAGGGATGAGCGCCTGGCCCGGATCATGACCCGCTTGCAGGCCCAAGTCCGTGGTTTCCTGTCCCGTCAGGAGTTCAAGAAGATCCTAGAGCGCAGGTAGGTGGTGAGATGGAGATGGTGTTGCATCCATGTCGAGTGGAAGCCCCTGGTGACCTGCATCTTGTTGCGGCTTCTCCAGGGACTCATTGTTGGTGATTCAGTGGAACATCAGGGCCTTCATGGGAGTAAAGAATTGGCCTTGGATGAAGCTCTACTTCAAGATCAAGCCCTTGTTGAAGAGTGCCGAGACAGAGAAAGAGATGCAGGTAGGACACGGCCATGGGTAGGGAAGCTGGCTGGGTGGATGGAGAGAGGAAGTGGTATGTGGGAACAAAAAGGAAGAAATGAGATTTACATGCCACCTCCCACAGAACATGAAGGAAGAGTTTGGGCGGCTGAAAGAGGCCTTAGAGAAGTCAGAAGCCCGGCGGAAGGAGCTGGAGGAGAAGATGGTCTCCATGCTGCAGGAGAAAAATGACCTTCAGCTCCAAGTGCAGGCTGTGAGTGACCTAGATGTCCTGGCCCCATGCTTCTTTTTAATTCAACTCAAACCGAGCTTATCCCTTCCAGGAGCAAGACAACCTGGCTGATGCTGAGGAGCGCTGTGACCAGCTGATCAAGAACAAGATCCAGCTGGAGGCCAAGGTGAAAGAGTTGACTGAGCGGATGGAGGATGAGGAGGAGATGAATGCTGAGTTGACAGCAAAGAAGAGGAAGCTGGAGGATGAATGCTCAGAGCTGAAGAAGGACATTGATGACCTGGAGTTGTCTTTGGCCAAGGTGGAAAAGGAGAAACACGCCACTGAGAACAAGGTGAGGGTGGGGAAAGGTCTTGATCTCAAATTGTGGGGAATTCAGCTGACTGAAGCCAAAGTGAATAGAGTCTGGTGAAGACCCAAGGCTGGTTGGGTTGGGTTGCCAAGAATCAAGACTGTTTGGGCTGCCGAATTCAAGGCTGGATGAGTTGGGTCATGAAGACCCAAAGCTGCTTGGGTTGGCTTGTGATTGTCCAAGGCTGGCTGGATTGCATCACCAAGAATCAAGGCTGGTTGTGTTTTCCTACATCTCCTGACTTATACTCAGCTTCACAAAGAGCAAGAACAACCTCCTGTCTCTTGTCCTACCTCTGGTACTAAGCTGGAGTCCTGATATTTCCCTTCCTGCAGGTCAAGAACCTCACAGAGGAGATGGCCGGGCTGGATGAGATCATTGTCAAGCTAACAAAGGAAAAGAAGGCCCTGCAAGAATCTCACCAGCAAGCGCTGGATGACCTGCAGGCAGAGGAAGACAAGGTCAACACCTTGACAAAGGCCAAAGTCAAGCTGGAACAGCAAGTGGATGACGTGAGTATAGACCACTCCCACGACGGGCACATAGCTGGTCCCTTGGAGGACGAGCTCCAGTGGAAGTCCACCTGGAGTGTGTGTGTGCAGGAGCTGATGGGTATGCCTCTTCCTCACTTCCAGCTGGAGAGCTCACTGGAGCAGGAGAAGAAGGTCCGGATGGA